>JBBYHQ010045585.1:0-32251 GCA_038382645.1 Spergularia azorica | reverse complement strand
GTATGCGTTTATTGAGTACACCACTGAAGACGCTACTACAAAAGCTCTCCAAGAAATGAATGGCAAAGTAAGCCAAAACAAAGACATTCTGATCTTTTGAAGTGTCTATATCGATAATTTGTTGCGTATTAACTATGGTTTAACCATTTAGCGGTACTTTCAGATTATTAGTGGCTGGATGATAGTTGTTGATCGAGCAAGGAGCAAACCACAACTCGACAGGGGACCGTAGGAGCCTTGTTGCATAAATTTTTTGGTAGAGATATCTTCACGACAGTGTAAGTCCTACATCTAAGTACCAGATTTTTGTGAACACAACGAATACAAATTCATCAATTAGTTATCATGAGAGGATTAATGTTGGAACAATTTACTCGTACCAAAATTATATTATCTTTTTACTCCACACCAGCAAGGTGTGGGTAGTTTAATGTTATGACCTCTCTGAGACTGTTGCCACCGCTATATGGCAAATGTATAATTAATCAAGTCCTGTAATTACGAAAATAAGAGGACTCTAAATATTCGACTAAGGGCCCAATCGATGCTATTGAGGGATTCTTATCAATCAATTGGCTCCAATGAGAATGAGCTGCCACCCAACTGTTATGTGTGGTCTGCTTTCCACTCTGTATGTTTTCTTAGACGAGAGAAACCATATGATAGTCTTCCTTTGCATCTTGGTGTATCATCTGCGACGAGTCTGGATGTTTAACAATACAATAAGGTGGGAAGAGGTCTAGATGAAGGCCTATGTCTGAAAATTTTGCATGATGGCAAGTAAAAG
This sequence comes from Spergularia azorica, assembly GCA_038382645.1. Taxonomy (NCBI): domain Eukaryota; kingdom Viridiplantae; phylum Streptophyta; class Magnoliopsida; order Caryophyllales; family Caryophyllaceae; genus Spergularia; species Spergularia azorica. The sequence goes on along the minus strand of JBBYHQ010045585.1, from coordinate 31,464 downwards.
AAGGCGATGCTAATTTCTAGCTGGACCTTTGATGGAGATTCTTTTCAGTTCTTATGTTTCTAGCTCTATCTGACCACCTGTTTTTTAATTATTGAATTTTATGCTCAGCTTCGCAGGCAATTATTCAACCATCTTAAAGTGTACAAGGGCGCAGATCATCCACATCAAGCTCAGCAAGCTCGTGTTCTTCCCATCAGAGACAAGAATCAAGAAGGGTAAATAAGTGTTCAGTCTTTCGAGTTCTGATCTAACAGAGGAACTTTATTCTGTGTTCAGGAAACCATCTGACAAGCCTGCAAAGATAAGTAAGGATCTTGTTTGTAGGTTCGACATCAAACTTGCTGTAGGTTTTTCTAGCGAGTAAATATGTGTACCAGTGTAATTTTGGCTTTTCGAAACAAAGCAAACATGATGAGATTCTCTGTATCTTTTGCGATTCCATCTTCTAAGTTTACAAAGAGAACGTATTGATGATCATACTTATGTGTCCTGACTCCTGAACATGAATTTCATAGATTATATTATTTGGTGCCAATCTTGTATTCAGGTGCTTTTCCTCTGCAAAATTGACACTCGTGGGGAAGAGAGAATCAATGTTTCTGCAATCTGCTGCATATTCTGCAAGTATCAGCTTCCTTCTGCGTCATGCTTGAGTTCTTGGATTAATTTTTTGTTAAGGTAACTTACGTCCAAACGCCTGATAAATTTTTGTATTCTTCACATATTGTTGGTTCACATTACACAGATATTTTGCAATGTGCCCTATTCTATTTTTTATTTTCTGTTGTTTCTTGAACTTTTTCGGTTTTCCTGATGTTTTCAATTTTTTTTGTGATTTTATTTCATATTGTAGAAGTCTGTAACAGAATATACATCCTAATCAGTTTATAACTTGGAATGAGATATGGTATAGCTTCAAATTCAAGCTGATAAGAGTTTCATAGGAAAATACTTGGACTGCAATCCGAATTCGTCCCTATATATACAAACAGGACCTGTGCATACCCTCACAATAAAATTTTCCTCCATATCCAGTGCTCTGCATTAGACCTAGTACATCTTTCATTAGCTTTCAGTAAGTTTCCATCATTCATATTATGGCTGCTGCTCGTGGTGGTCTACCAGTAGGTTTTGTCTTCAGCCCCTCGAAGGAAGAACTCGTTGGCTACTTTCTCAATGCTAAGCTGAGTGGCAAGACATTGTCTGCAGCAGATTATCCTCAGCTCTTGGACTGTGATGTTTACTGTGATCATCCCAGGAATTTATTCCGTGCAACCAGAAACCGAAGAGGCGTTCAGGAGGGCGAAGATGACAAGTCAGGGTACTTCTTCACCTCACTCAAGAAGGCTACTGCTAATGGAACAAATATCTCTCGGTGCATCAAGGATGTTGGAACATGGTTGGAGAAGGCTGGGACGAAACATGTCTATGATGAGAATATGAATATAATTGGTAAGGATAAGTACTACAAGTTTACTCCTGTTGTAGAAAGCGAAAACGGCCCTTTGAATGAGTTTGATTGGCAGATGCACGAGTATACGCATCTTTTAAACCCTGATTTGGCATTGTGTCATATTACGAAGTCAAAAAAGTCAAAAAAGTCAAAAAAAAGAAGTCAGAGCAATGCTATCTTGGAATCTGTTTCTGAAGCCCGTGCATGTAAACAAAGCCGAGTTGATTATGGTTCATCAGAGTGTCTTCCGTCCATCATAAACCCTACCCAACATGCCAGCCACGAAGTTAATAATTATGATCTTCAGCAACAATTTACTACTATGGCTCATGGAAGTGACTATGGTTTTGAGCCCACAACTGATGATGCATTCACCGCAATGACGACAGAAGAGATAGTGAACATGATTTCTTTTGATGAGAAGAATGACGGAGATGTCTGCGAAGTAAGTGATCCATATGTTGCCGAAGGAGGACTATTCGATGAATACGGCAGGGTAACCAATGTTTTGCATCCATCCTCGTCTGAGTCGATGAACGATAATCCTGAGCAGCACACAGTGACTGTTGTTGAAGCCACGACTGATGATGCATTGCCAGAAGAGATACTGAACCTGATGTCTCCTGATGAGGAGAATGACACAGATGTCTGCGAAGTTATTGATCCATATGCTGGCGAAGGGGGGCAATGTCATGAGTATGACAGGGTAACCACTCATATGCATTCTTCTTCTTCCGAGTGCATGAACTATCCTGAGCAACAGACAGAGACTGGTGTCGAAGCCACGACTGATGAAGTATTGACAGAAGAGTGCAGTAATTACCTAAACCTGACAACTATCGAACCACAAATAGTTGAAGAAGAAGAAGAGTGTATTGGGCAGGGCACATCAATTAGTGCTAAGAATTCTTCATCTGAGTTCAAGGAAGAGCAGCAAGTCCCACAAGAAGACATACAACTCTACGAAAATCAGGAGCAGGCCTTCCTTCTCCCACAAAGTTGTACAAGACAATACAACTACTTGGAGCCTTCAACGAGCTACGACTACTCCAACATTGTTGGTCCTGATGATCCATTCCTGTTAGACGATGTTTATAGTGATTTCACCTGGTCGCCTGACATATTCGCTTACTAGCATGGAGTCTTTTTCTCGCAACAGCCCTGAGGCTCAGTATGTACTAATTCCCAGGGCACATTGATCAAGTTGGGTTCAGTACTTTTCATCCGTGTTCATGGAAGACATTACAATAGTCCTACAAGAAAACGGTCATTTTACATATTTCAGGAGGGAGGACGTCCAAAATCAGAGGTTGGAATCGTCTATATTACTCCCGCAGGTACAATGCAAGTACTTTTGAGCAAACATCAACCTGTTCCGACATGCTAAATCTCGATCAATTACAGGCTGCATAGCCAGGAGGCGCAAATGTACTACTAATGTTTTTGCTTTGTCAGTACGATTCTAAATTCTGAGATTCGAATAGTGAAACTGCTGTCTGTTTACTTCATGAATTTATGACAGTAAATAAAGAATGTTGGAGGAATTCTAGGCCAATCACTGTGATTGGAATAACTATTCTAATCACAGTTTTTGGCCAATCTGAGCCCCACCCATCTAACTTGCAACGTGTGATCACCAACAACATTCAACATGCATTATCCCACCTTATTCTCTCTCTTCCCTCACCTCCCAGAAACACCGATCCCCCCTCCTTACCGTCACCACCACCAATGCCCCCACTCCTCCTTACTGACGATCGGAAAACACCATCAGCACCACTTGTCTTCGACTTCGAAACCATTCTTCACATGGGATTCCAACTCCACTCTCTCTCCTCTCTCCTCATATCACCACCACCACTACAACCAAACACCAACCCAGCCAACCTCAGTGGCCAACAGCGACACAGATCACGGGCGACCACCCTCATGCACATGAAAAAACGTCGGCGAGGATGGATCGGAACAACAATATAAAATGCCAGAAATATTTGTCCCTCTCATGAAACCCAGTAAAAAAAATTCAAAGTATCAAGAAAAACTATTCAATTTTAGAACAACTATATACAATTTCATAAACACCATATACCATTCAAGTCCATTGCATATAATTAACCTCCTATTTTCAATCACAATCACAACCACAAGCACACATACACCAACCACACTTGCACTCTCTCTCTCTCTCTCTCCTTTATCACTAAATCACCCCAAATGTCATGCCCGATGCTCTGGCGACACCCATCATCGGTGACAACATCACCAAATATTCAATTTTTTTAAAAAGAAAAAAAAACCATATACAATTTCATATTCCCCATATACCATTCGAAGTGTATAACATACCATCTCAGCGTATAATTAATCTATTATTTTCAAATAACAACACATACACCAACACCAACGAGTAGAAGACGAGGGCGGCAACCTTTCGACGGCGAACCACTAGACACCCTAGGTTGGGTAAACCCCCAAAAAACAAGCCTCAAAAATTAAAACAAGTTAAGGTGCCCGGAAAGAAGGGGGCTAATGGCGGTTGTAATATTTACACTGGTGGTGGACCGGATTTATTGGGTGGTGGTTTAGATTGGCAAGGTGGTGTGTGAAGGAGGAGGGGGAGTGGGAGATGTGGCTCGCAGGAGGAAAGAGAAAAAGGTTGGTTGAGTTTTTTATGGGAAGTGAGGAAGAGAACTGGTGGGGTTTTCGGTAGGTTATATTACACGTGGACTGTGGAGATGAACGGTGAGGATTGGCTAAAAACGGTGATTAGAATGCCCATTCTAATCACCGTGATTGGCATAGCATTTATGAGAATGTTGCTTGTAAGCTCTGAGTTTTGCTTAGAATTTATGAAAACGGTGAAGTTTACATATTTCAGGAGTCTATCCAAAAAGTTGCACAGGAGGACGTCCAAAATCAGAGGTCCAAATCGTCTATATTACTCCCGCAGCTAAATCTCGAGGAGGCGAGAATGTTCTAATCATGTTTTTGCTTTGTCAGTACGATTCTGAATTCTGAGATTCGAACAGTGAAATTGTAAGTTGATGTAAGGAAACACCGAAACAGCTGTGAACTTCATGAATTTATGACAATAGAATTCATGAATTAATAATTTCTGCATCCTTTTATCTTTTGTTTCTTTGCAATAATCTCTGCACTGTCTTGCTGCGGCTATGTTCTGATCTGCATTTGGCCATTACGTATGTTAATTAGTCGATCGTGTCAAATTTTCGTAGAGATCAACCAGAAGGCCGTAGAATGCTGTTCATAATTCTGGGGGAATCACAGTGATTAGTGTCATACGTAGGGCAATTCTTAACTACTTTACTACTCGGGCTCGCAAATACTAACGTACCTCGGGGTACCAAGAGAATGGTACCCCCGTCTAAATTTTCCCATGTGTTTATACAATGAAGCCCAATGCGGCCCATATGACGTGCCCAGAAAAAAAAAGGAATTCAAAGCCCAAATAAACCCACGCGGCCCAATAACACACTTATTGCACAAGTCACATTCTCTCTTCTCTGTCCAAAAAACTTATGGCACAAGTCACTCTGTCTCTCCTCTGTCAGAATTTTTTCTTTGTAGCTGAACAATTTGATCGACGACGATTTCGTGAGATGTGTTTTCCTGAGACGATGGTGGATTTGCCCAAAAGCTTGGGGACAAGAGCTTTATAGCCTCATTAATTTGCCCACCAGCTGAAATCATTAACGCCTCAATAGCTTCAATTGTCTCCATCACTCCTGGCTGACTAAGAAAATGTTTCTCCTCCGATGAAATTTCTTCGATTTGAATCTCTTGTGAACTTTGGGAAAGTTGTTCTCCTTGCAGTTCATGCATAGTGTGCCAATGAGCTGCCTCCAAGTTCCGACCAAGTTTCAAAAGTCTTTGAAAGGGTCTCTGAAAGTCACAACATAACTCATTATAAAACAGGAAAAATCCGTCCTAGAACAAATTTCATTCATTCCAAAACAAATACTATCCATCTTTAAACAAATACTATCCTTCCTAGAACAAATTCTATCTATCCTCAAACAAATACTATTCATCCTACAACAAATATTAGTCATCATAGAACAAATAATATCCGTCCTTAAACAAATATTATCCATTCCAAAATAAATTCTATCCATCCTCAAACAAATACTATCCATCCTAGAACAAATATTATCCATCCTAGAACAAATATTAGTCATCCTAGAACAAATAATATCCGTCCTAGAACAAATACTATCCATTCCAAAATAAATACTATCCATCCTAGAACAAATACTATCCATCCTAGAGCAAAAGGAATTCATTACAGAACAACTTTCATTCATCCCAGAACAATTAACATTCATTTCAATACGAAAAATGCGTTAGTTTTGAAAAAGAATAACACTTACATCTTATTGGGGATCTCTGATTGCTTAATATGTTGGCATTGGGAAAGTAATAAATTGCCCTCGTTGTGTTGTTGCATCAATAGTGTCGACACGTATACCCATTCCGAAGCCCTTCACACTCTTCTCCTTTGCAATTCTAGCCCACATCCTCTTATTATTCCAGTGTTGGATAAGTGGAAGATTGTATTTCTCATGTTGTCCATGGAAAGACAAGCTATGAAAGTAAAAGAGTTGGAGTAGCAATGTGCAACCAGTAAGAATGCAACTTTCCGTCTCCTTGAAGTTCTTGATTGATTTACATAAGTAATCCAACACAAATTCACACCAATTGTATCTACCAATCATGTCTGCATTGTCTATCGCTTTGCATATATTAAGCTGGACAAACGAACTTGATATAGTTCCAAGGAAACTTGAAACGATAAACAGAACAAACAGTTGCTTGAACATTGGCCCCCCATCAGTTTCCGCCATAATCTTGTCCTCAAAATCTTTTCAGGCAATGTAAACTTGCTTCGCATTCTCCCTGCCCAATATTAGCTTCCATTTTTCCTTAAGCCAAGAATCAGGGTTATCCTTCCTATCCGTACTCATCTCTGGAAAGGGAAGATCACCGTGCGGTAGACCTAGGATATAATGAACATCCAAAGTTGTGAATACCTTTATCTGATTTTCACAAAAAGACATAAGTCTTGTCCCCTCGTTGAAATTTTGTAGTAGCCACTGAAACATGTCTTTTGGCACATCTTCAGCTTCAAGGAAAAACAACCCATCAAATCCCATTCCTCTAACTGCTTTGACTTGTTTTGGGTTTTTTTATTTTATTTTATCCATTATCTCCTTGACCGCAGCAGGACAGTACCGTAGTTGTATAGCCTTTTTATGGGAATTTCTCCTGAATCAACACATACAAATTATCTCAAGACAGAAACTAACCATTCCAGAACACAAAAACAAACCATTCCAGAACAATCATTCTAGGACAAAAACCAACCATTTCGGAACAAAAACTAACCATTCTAGGACTAAAACCAAACTCATTTTAATTTTCATTTTAGAACAAAAACAAACCATTCTAAAACAAATCATTCTTGGACAAAACCCTACCATTCTGAAACAAAAACAAATCATTCTAGGACAAAACCCAACCATTCCAGAACAATAGGCAACCTTTCCCAAACAAAAACTAATCATTCCGAAACAAAAGCCCTTCATTCTAGAACAAAAACTAACCATTCCAGAACAAAAGCTAATCATTCTGACACAAAAGCCGTTCATTCCAGAGCAAAACTAAATATCGAAACAAATTTGTTCATTCCAGAACAAAAACAAATCATCCTAGAACAAAAACCAACCATTTCTGAACAAAAACCATTCATTCTAGAGCAAAATTAAACATCGAAACCTAGTCGTTCATTCCAGAACAAAATCGTATCATTCTAGAACAAAAACCAAACATTTCTAGGCAAAAAATAACCATAGCGGAACAGAAGCCGTTCATTTTTTACACAGATCTGGGAACACTGTTGCATGCCAAAAAAATACCCGTTTTCTTCGATTTTTTGCTGCCCTTCTAACCGTTAATTTTGTGCTGCAATTTAAATTATTTTGTTACTGCATTTGAATTAAAAACAAATTTCAAAACTAAAAAAAGAGGAAAATCGTACAAATTTTAATTCGAATTTTTTTTCACCTTTCTTCTTCAAGTTGTTCATGTTGATATGAAATTACGTCTTCTATTTTCCTGTTCTGCTTTAATTGTGGCATTTTCACCAATTTTTTTTGTCATTTTCGAAAGAAGTTTTGTAGAAGAAGGACGATTTTTTGTTTAAACTCTAGGTAACCGTTGGAAGAGAGATCGAGGAAGTGTTTGTTTTTGTTTGGGAAACTTCTTTAAGAAGAAAGAATGATGAAAACGGATTTTTTTCACCCAAAAAACTATTTCGGGCCACGATTTCTTTTTTGGGCCACGATCTCTTTTTTGGGCCGCGTTTGCTTATTTTCTGGGCACGCTTTTAATTGGGCCGGGGTGTACAAAGAGCATGGTACCCCAGGTGTAACACTACGGAATATGGAAAGTGGATTAGAGCCCATGAGATGATATTCGGGCCTAAGGGGTGACTTCCGATCTTATTTGGTTGTGTTGCGACGGACGGTGGATCGGACTGTTACACCAGGGTACCATAGACTCGTTGACTTGGGCTAGATATTATCATTTTATTTCTTTGTAAACAAATAATTTTGATCAATAATCTATAATTACGTTTATTTATTATAAACTTTCACTTACAATCATGATTTCATCTTTACCTTATTATGCACTTTCCTTATTATACTTGTATCAATCGACAACAAATATTGTTTTTTTATCGTATATTTGTTTTTGAAATTTTGTCAATTTTTTTATATGGAAAATGTCACTCATATGTCATCATGTATGGAAAGTCTATTTACACTATTTACCATAAAAGACGTTTTATAAGATTTTTTTAAGTGGAATTTTAAGAGATATATGCCACGTTAGATATATACTATATATCTTATACTATATATTAAAAGTTGTGTTAGAGGCAACAACCACGTTCACCGGCTACGGTTAGGTCATCTGTCATGCCACGTGGCATGTTTCTTTAATTTTCACTTAAAAATTTCATTTAAAATGTCTTTTATGGTAAAAAGTATAGATAGACTTTCCATCAATGGTTATATACAAGTAACGTTTTCCATACCAAAAAATTCATAATATTTTTTATTATAATAAATCAATATTTATTATTGATTGATTTCATCTTTACCTTATTATTTTGTACCTTCCTTATTACTTATTTAAATTGGAATCACATCATCTATATTGAAAGTGAAGGTTTTAAAAATGATAAAAAATTATTGATAAAATTATTAGTTTAGAAAGAAGTAAAATGATAAAATTTATTTGGGCCGTAGCCCGGGTAGTTAACCAGTATATATTAAAACTTGTGTTAGAGGCAACGACCATGTTCACTGGTTTCAGTTAGGCTATCTCCCATGCCACGTGGCATATCTCTTTTAAATTCAATTAAAAAAAGTCTTTTATGGCAAAGAGTGTAGATAGACATTGCATCTATGGTGATATATTAGTGACGTTTTGCATAACTCCAATCGTCAAAAAAAAAAAATGCTTGCTATAAATTGATGTACTCTTTAGTCTTTTTTTTGTAAGAAATTTGATTTTATTCTTCCTCAAAGGGGGAAAAATAGAAGATTTTACAAAAAACTAAAAGTCCTCTCACTATTGAGACCCTTGCTTAGCTAGGCTATCTATTACACTTCCCGGTACATTGTTCCCATACCAATTATAGATTCTTACACAGGTGAGATATTTGATTCTATTGACAATCCAATCGACCATATGCTCCTCTTCTCTGAATATTCTCTCATTTCTTTCGTACCAAATCATATAGACTGTGACTCTTATCCAGCATTTTGTCCATTTTGTAGTCCAGTGCCTTTTCCTTCTTCTACTGCTTATCCAGTTTAGTTCTCTTCTTAGGTTCCACACCCTTCTCTTGATGCCTACCCAGTCTTGGATTGCCTGCCAGATTTTGGTGGAGAAATTGCATTTGAAAAACAGGTGCTCATGTGTTTCCTCCTCTGCTTTGCATAAAGTACACCTGTTTACCAAAGGCATGCCTCTTTTCATCATGTTATCTACAGTCGCAAGGCTATGTTGAGCTGCCATATTAACGATGTGGCTGTGTCTCGGAGCCACAACGGTATCCCATACTGCTTTACACCAGCTTCTTCTTGAGTATTTTACTCTAAAGTACTCATAAGCTGTAGAGACTTGAAACTTTCCTCCCACTGCCCAAGATTTTAGCAGCTTCTCAGAGTCTGCAGCATTACCACAGCTTTGCATAATTATTTCATCTCTGACTTTCATTATGCCTTTCCAGCTCTCAGGATTTGTATGAGAGACCTGAGTTTCCCAACAACTTCTCCCTTTCATAACATAGGCTCTGTTCCATTGCTCCCATATGCCTCTTTTCTTCTCACAGATTCTCCAAATCCACTTTGCCAAGAGAGCTTTGTTCCAAGCTAAAACCTCCTTTATACCCATATCTGCTTCCTCTCTTGGTGCACAAAAGCTGTCCCAGCTTTTGTGAACCATTTTTCTTTCTCCATCATTGCTTCCCCAAAAGAAGTTTTTGCAGATTTTTTTTATTTTCTTCATGACTCCAATAGGAATTAGCAGGCTTGCACTCCAGAAGAAGCATAGGACAGGAATTGTGTTGTCCAATGCCTAATGGAACTTTCCAACTTTCTAATCAGGATTTGGTATGCCTCTGAGCTCAGTTTCCTGGTATGCAGTGGAATACCAAGGTATCGGAAAGGGAAATTCCCCTCTGTGAAGCCTGATTCCATCAGAATGAGCTCTTTAACCTTGTTTTTCACTCCTCCAAAATATATATCAGTTTTGGTTGGGTTTGCAACCAGACCTGACATTCCTGCAAATTCTTTGAGACATTTCAGCACTGCTCTAACAGATGGCAGGTCACCTCTGGTGTAAATCATCAAATCGTCAGCGAAAGTAAGGTGAGTAAGCCTTAACTTTGCACATTTGGGGTGCACTGAGAAGTGCTCTTGCTCTGGCATTCGTCTTAGGAGCCTTGACAGAATCTCTATACTTAAGACGAAGATATATGGAGATAGGGGGTCTCCCTGCCTTAGGCCACATTTACCTTCAAATAAACCCTCATAGTTCCCATTAATTTTTAATGAGAACCACGGGCTACTGATGCAAGCCATGATCCAGTCTACATACAGCTTGGGAAATCTCAGCCCCTCGAGTATGCTTCTCACAAAATTCCAATTTAAGGAGTCAAAAGGTTTTTTGATATCCACCTTGACTAAACATCTTGGAGAGATACTTTTTTGCTTATACCCCTTGACTAAAGCTTGTGAGAGCATAATGTTATCAAAGATGCATCTTCCTTTGATGAAGGCTGCTTGTTCTTCCTCAATGAGCTTTGGAAGAATTTCTTGAAATCTATTAGCGAACACCTTGCTCACTGTTTTGTATAGTGTTGAACAGCATGAGATCGGTCTGAAATCTGTGACACTAGCAGCAATTTCCTTCTTTGGGATCAAAGTAATCAATGTGCAGCTAGCTTGCTTTGGCATCATTTTTGTATTGAAGAATTCCATTGCTGCCTGAGTGAAATCCTCATTAATCATGCTCCAATTCCCTTTGAAAAAGCCTACTGAGAATCCATCTTGGCCTGGACTTTTATTTGAATCAATGTCAAAGATGGCTCTTTTGATTTCCTCCTTAGTTACTTCCCTCATAAGCTTTTTATTGTCCTCTTTATTGACTTTTGGCCTAGCTTCAAAAATTCTCCCATCAATATTATCAACTGGGTGATCCGTCCCTAAGAGACCCTTGTAATAGTCAAGAAAAGCTGCTATAATCCCATCTTGATCCTTATAAGTATCCCCATTTGCATCAGTGATCCTCCCAATCATGCTCTGGTGCTTTCTTTCTGCTATCTTAGCATAAAAAATATCTGGAACTACAATCCCCCTCATTCAAGTGCTTTACTTTGGCTCTTTGGCTCAACATGCTCATTTCAGCCTTTTTTAGCTTCAGATATTTTTCTTTTGCCATACTAACTTCTTGGTAGAGTTCTGCAGTCATCCCCTCTTACAGTTTTTCTTGTTTCATTATGAGATTTTTCCTGCAACCCTCCACTCTCTCAGTGAGCTTCGAGAAATGATTCTTGTTTAATTCTGATAGAGCTTGTTTAACATTTTTGAGCTTTTGAAAAAGTTTCTGCATCCGGCTACCATTTGCTCTTATGCTCCAAGCATCTCCTACTATTTTCTTGTAGTTCTCATGACTCTCCCAGCAATTAAGATACTTAAAGCATCTTCTGATTCTAACAGGATCCAAAACTTTTACCAAAACTGGGGAATGGTCTGAAATTCCCGAGGGTAAAAAATCTGCATAAGACCTTGGAACCTCCTTAATCCATCTAGCATTAACTAATGCCCTATCCAATTTGCTCCAGTTCCTGGCATTTCCCTCTTGATTGTTAGTCCAGGTGAAGTAGCATCCTTGACCATTAATGTCATCCAACCCACATATCCTCAGACAATCGTTAAAATCATTCATGTCCGAGATCACAGAGGGAAGAGAGCTCTGCTTCTATCTTCCATCTCTGATTACATTAAAGTCACCTAGAATTAGCCAAGGCTCATTCCCAGGGTTTATGCAAATCAGCTCCCTCCACAACTCCCTTCTTTCTTCCGCATCATTGTTGGCATACACAATAGTAACATGGAACTCCTTATTAGTGGTGATATGAAACACTTTGCAGTGCACAAACTGAGCATGAGGTTTCATGACAGTCACCCTAATTTGCTGAGTTTTCCACATGATCCAAATTCTACCATTTCTATGGTAGTCATAAGTTGTATAAGTCTTATAATTTGCAAACTTTCTTCTTATAATGCTGCTAGCTTTCCTCTCCTTAACCCTTGTTTCCAAAACTCCCATGAGATCCACCTTCTGTCTTTGCAAGAGGTCCCGGACCTCCTGCTGTTTGAGGGCTTCATTCAGCCCTCTTATGTTCCATGTGGAGACAATCATTGGATAGGAGGATCTGGTGGATCCGCATCCCCTAGAATGTCTTCCATTTCCCCCATTATGCTCAACCCTACACATTTCCCATTGTTTGCCAGGCTTTCAAAGCTGTTGCCTATCTTGGTTGGTATTATCTGATGCTGCATTTTTGTCTTCCTTTTGGATTGTTTCCTACTCATGATGGAGAAACCCTGATCCTCGTCATTAGTTGGGGAACCAATTCTCCTCAATGCCAGGCTCCAGATAGTCCAGCATTTCCTGTTTCTGCTTCCTAGTGATCAGCTTGTCTTCCCCATTTGTTTTATTACTCTTGCCTTTTGGTGTCACAACACCTGGAGACTCAACCTCCCTGTGATTTACATCATCCAAAACAACTTGTTGCTGGGCCTCAGTTACCCCAATTTCCGGAGCTGCCTGTGTCTCATTTTCAGAGTTGGTATCAATAACTTTTTGCACTGGCCTATACTCCTTCCTCTCCTTAATTTGCTCAGTTTTATGCAGTTTGCAGCTCTGTACCTCATGTCCCAATTTCTTACATCCTGTGCAATAAAATGGAACCCATTCATACATCACTGATTGCATTTATTTCCAGAGTATGGTGTGTTTATCAGAATTTCAGATGGCAGCTTTTTGGACACATCAATCTCTATCATAACTCGAGCATATATTCCAGTTTCTCCTTATATGTTGTCATATAATCTGCATATAGTGGTTTCCCCAGCTTGCTGGCAATCTTGCTTAAGGCATTTTCCGACCAACACCAGGGTTCCAACTCCGGAAACATTACCAAGACTGGAACAATGCTAATTCTTTCCAACTTCTGAGCAATCTCTGGCTCCCATTGTTTCAATATCAGAGTGTTAGACCCCATTCTCCATGGTCCTCCCTTCAACACATTATCCATTTCCTCCTTAGTCTGAAATCTGAAACTAAACCACCCCCTTTTGAAATATTTGACATCAGGAACTTCAAATTGTTGCCAATTTTTCCTGACATACTCATTCATCCCTTTTGTGGTGGGCTTAGCTCCTATAACATTGCCAACCAAGGTGCAGTTCCATTAATCAAGTTCATTATTTCCTTCGATGCTAGTATCTATCTCATGCTCAGAATCCGATGAGTCTACTGGTGGTTTTTGTTTGCGGGGTCGTCCTCTTCCTCTGGTTTCCTTTGCCATGATCAAGTTGTCGGTGCGGGTGTACGGACTACTTGGAGAGGAAGCTTCCTCTCGTCATGACTTTTTTTTTATTTGTCTTTCTCTAGTTCTTTTTTTTTTTTTTAAACCTTATACTTCTCTTCTTTTGAGAGTCCATTCAAACGTCGCTCTTCCATCTCCTCCCATATCTGCATACCTACTTCCATGTTATCCTCAGCCTTGTTGTACAATAGAAGAATATCCTGAGTCACATCAGATTCCATATCAGCAGCAGCCCTCTGTGCGTAATGCCAGCACAGCTTAGCTAGTTCGAACTGCTGCTACCCAAGGGCAAGGTAACTTTTGGTAAAAGTCTGGTTTGATCTTAAGGGCTTCTTCATACCGCATCCCTGCCTTTGTGTACTCCTTCTTTGTCCACTCAAAGGCAGTTTAATCCGCAAATGCACTGATTTGCTGTCCTATGACTCAGTCACATCAAGGCTAAAGCTGCCATTTCTTGAAACTTATCTGAAGCAATATCAAAGATTTCCTGGGCATCTTCACTCGAAATAGTGTCTTCTATTGCCTCTGAGTACAGCTTCATTCCAACATCATGCAGGTCCAGGTAGGATTCTGACTCAAACCCAACATGGTTTTTGAAAAGCTGTGCAAATTGGATAATCCAGCTGTCAATACCAGGTGAGTCTTTTTCCTGGCCATAACTCATTTCCAGTTTTTCATGCTCAATGTCATCATTAGCGTTCTTCTCGATCTTCAAGCTTTCCCGGTTATCAACGCCATCGTAAGTCGGTTCTTGATCAGGGGTAACAGTTGAAACATACAACCTCAAAGAACCATTTGCTTCACATGATCTTTCAGCCTTCCTTAATTCATGTATAGAATCTACAGTATATAACGTTTTAAAAAAAAAAAAAAATTGAAACCTCCATGGGCGGTGGTGAAACCGCCACCGCCCATGGCGGTTTCACAATTGCCCAAGATCTCCCCTAAAAACGAGGGGCACTGGCGGTTTTGTCCCGAACCTGAAATGGGGTGACGTGCACCCCATAAGATTGAACATTTTTCAATCCAACCCATTTTTTTTAATATTTATTTTTTCAGTCCTATTTCGAAAAAAAAATTCATCAACAAACTACATGTACAAGTCTGCCAACTGGATAACGCTCTGGGGAACAATCGACTCTCGTAAGCTTCCCCATCACCATTTTATATACCATGGTTGTGCCTTGACGCGTTCGCATACCTATATTTGAATCTCCATAATTAATTGTCCCTTACAAAGTTACAAGTTAGAGGCTACAACTAATCAATGAAGATTTCCTTCCTAAAATTGAGTGAAACATTAGAAACACAATTTCTCGTTTGTAACAGTCACCAATACGTCAAAATTTGTCCTCAATAGATGCCAAGTTTTCCCTTGTCCATGTAGATTCACAAACTATCCCAAACAAATCAAATATGCTAGTTATTAGGGTCAAAAATTTGTTTATCTGTATACGAGGGATTAATAGGTATGAGTGTCCGAGTAAGTTAAAAAGTTGTTATTTGCGAAAATTTGTGCTAAATCTTCTTTTTTTAGCTGGTGGCCTGAAATCAATCTCTTATAACGACTCGCAAGATGTAGCGTGAAAATTCGTAATCAACACTACGCCAATAATTGCATTTAACACCGGAACATATAACACCTGAACGCTAATAACCATTGTTAGTAAATAGAAAGACGCCGGGTGTGGAGCAACCGGTGTTAAAAGCAATAAAAATGAAAAAAGAATTTCGTGGGAAAACATAAGACACCGGTTCCCCAGAAAACCGGTGTGTTATGTGCTCCCAGAAATTTTATAAAAAAATAAAATAAAACAAAGAAAACCGGCGTGTTATGTGATCCCAAAATTTTTATAATAAAATAAAATAAAATAAAGAAAATCGGTGTGTTATGAGTTATCTTGCAAGATATGTAGTAAACACTAACTAAAGAGAATAAGAGATAAGCAATTCTCAATATTGATTACTCAACAAATAAAGGACAACTGTCTATGCAAACGAGGAAAAGAAACACAAAAAGAAAGATGCACAAGGTACATAATGTCCACTCACAAAAAGAGAAAACGATGTCGATTTATTTAGAATAAAAAAGGTACAAAGCATTGTTGACATGTGTCTTCAATTAGCTTTGGATCCTTTGACATTAAACGCTTTGAGATATACCAACCTGTTATGGAACAAGTACAGTGTTTCTAGATGCTGCATTGTTGTCTGGTTGATTGTTATGACAGTTCTATAGTTGAAAGAGAAGTTGTTCAAACTATGCAGTGATGATATTATGTGTACCATATATTTGAGGAAAACATAGTCATATGATCTCTTTTCTTTGAGTGTGAATTTATTAATCGATGCAAAGTGCTTGAGATTGAGGAACTCAAGTGGAAACTGTAAGAAAGGGATAAAATCAATTTTTTCAAGGGGTGGAAGGAATTGGTGCATCAATACAAGGTGTAAATCAAAATTTCAAAACGAGTCTGAGCTGTATGTGGACAAATATACCATATCTGGAAGGAAAGAAATAGGTGCAAAGTTGATAGTAGAGTCTCAAGCCTAGCTTCTATGGTTAAGGTAGTCATCTTTCGTGTGAGAACTAGAGTATATTATCTTTGCAAAACATACAATGTGAAGGACAAAGAGTGGATAAAAAATTTGAACTAAAGGCTTATTCTAATCAATCTTTAATGTAATTTAGTGCTTGACTTTTGCCAGTTTTCAGCTTACAAAACTCTCACAGTTCCGAAAAAGAAAAAGAAGTTGAGATATCGCAAGATTTTGTGGTGAACGATGTACTCTTTCGTATACAAGAATTTTGCTGCAACAGTATTATTCTTAGCTTCCTGAAGACATTATTAAGAGGATTAACAAGTTATGCAAAGATTTATTTTGTCATGTTAATTAACCTAATCTTGTCAGAGCTTATGTGCCCCTAAAAAATAAAGAGGGTAAAAAGAAAGAAAAAAAAAAGATCTTGACCTCACGAAAGTTTGGAACTCATGAATTAAACGATAAATCCTTAAAAGTTTTTATATTTCTGATTTCAAAGTTCGGAATTAGGATTCGAAAAATTGAAAATCTATTATTAAGGTTAGGGATTAATTCATAAAGATGGCAGGCTCTAAACATGATGTTATTCATACTCTACAATGCTCAGAACTCAACTTGATGTCAACTTGACTTATGAGTATTTTGGAACCAAGTACCCAAGGCTCATAGCTCAAAGGCTATAAAAACCGTCTGAGATAGTACAAAAGTGTTGCTTCACTATTTGTTTGGCTATTGTAAACGCCTTCGTACAGCTGATAACATCACCAAATGAGGGAGGGTAATATGGCGGCACACTTCATGGCCACCTACACCCCATAGATAAGTATACTCGTGTGCGGTTTTGGACCTGCCCTAACGGTCTCCAGGATGTACTGTTGGTGGACTATATGTCCGCTTTTGGGTAATGCAATATAGTTAATCCTATATCAAAATAAATAAATAAATAAATCACCAAATGAGGGTTTTGCATTGTTAACAAGTGAAACCTATGTTGTGCGATTCTGAATGTCAAAGTTACCAATTCTTCAATTACAACTTTTCAGGTTAAATATAGAAGAAGAATTCATGATTGGCTGAGCATTACCCACAACAAGAGCACTTAGGGATAAAAGGCATTGGGAAACCCTCAAAGTAGATGTAGTTTTTATATTAGAGTGTGCTAAAATCTTAAGAGATGAATCTCATAGTGTTGTAAAGCGGATTAAACTATGGGCCAATTTTAGGCTCTTAGGCAAAAATTAAAAGGTGAAGCATCAGGAAATCTTAATATATAAATCGTAAGTTTGAGTTATCATGCACCTTAATATGTCAAAGATAGAATAAATGTTCATCATATATCTATGTGCATATAAATTAATGGTCATCTAATATAGAATATTGAATAAAAAACAGATTGTTTACAAAATTAAGTTTAATTACATTATTTTTTTTCAACATATTAGTATCAAATTCAAAGAAGTGCTATGCACAAGTACATGATAATACGAAAAGCTTTTACCCTATTAAAATATTACCCACAAAAAAATTTCACCTTGAACGACACACCAATCTTTGTAACAAAACTACTTAATGACCACAACCGGGATTATCTATGAATTAGTATGGTTAGAGAGAGGTAAAACTTGCTATATTAGGGTGTTAGATTAGATTATCACCGAGGGTCGCCTTAATTAATTTGGCATATCGTTAATTTCTCTTTTAGTCAACCTTCAAACCAAAAACCCCCATTTTCATTGTTTTACTTGTTTGGTTTATTTTGTTTCCGCATTGAAATTGCATATTAGGCTATCCACTCTTCCTTGTGTTTGATACCCGCTTATCCTATCGTCTAAATCGTTTTTTTGCTGTAATTTAACTAGGTGTAACGACAATCTAGCTATCATTCTCCATTTTCTCCGATGTTAGCATCATTCTCTTACTCTGACTCCGACAAATCCATTGGTGGCTTTTGTTTGCGAGGGCGTCCTCTACCTCGATGTTCCTTCGCCATGATCAAGTTGTACGAACAGGTTGTACGGACTACATGGAGAGGAAACTTCCTCTCTTAAAGACTTTTTTTATTCAATTCTGAATCTAATCTTATCTGCATCTAACTATCAGCTACATCAGATTTTTTTTTTCTTACGTAGTGAAATGTAAGTTTGACATTTGTAATATTTGAGTAACCAACTATTAACATGAATGAACCAACATAAAAGTCAGCAAAACTAAAAACTATAAACAACATGTTCTTAAATATTCTGCACTATGAAAAAAGAAAGACCATGAGAGCTAGTGATGATTTACTAAATTCAATTATCTTCAAAGCATTTAAAATATTCTTTCTTTCGAGCAAGTGTTGATTTAATAAATTTAATTATCTTCAAAGAATATATTATATTCTTACTTTCACCTTCTAGGGTTTAAACTAATTCAACTTTGTACATATGGTATTTGTACTATTTCGCAATTAAAGGGTAGTAAATTAGATCTCATAGTTTACGCAGATTACAATAGAAGGGTTTTAAATTATTTAGGTTTTTTTGATCTGAAATAATATAGGTAACCAAGAACGTATGAAATGTATTAATGTCAAATGTATTGTAAATAGAATACAAATTTTACATTATCATCCTTTAAGGTATATATATTACTGGGTAAGCATTAATGTGCAAGTTTCCCTTGAATCATAGAATCGGTTCTTACAATGCCCGGAATTGGGAAAAATTCATTAATGTGCTAGGAACAAATTTGCACATGTTATATGAACAAGAACATGATACTACGAATAACTTTTTACCATAAAAAAATATAACCCTCGTGTCATTTGATATCCAACCTCAGATGCGAATTCCTGAAAATATTTGCCACATCGCTAAAATCCAACTCTTAAGTTGATATATTAATATTGTGCTTATTGGTGAAGTATCATGTTCATTAGTTATTTATAACAAAATTGTTAAAGAAGTTAAACACAATAATTTCTCAACTCGTAATTCAAATCACTTCAAAATTATTTAGGTAATTTGTTCTACGTGTAAAGTTGAATAACAAACAATAAAAGCCATCACATAAAATAAAATGAATAAACAACATGTAGATATTTATACTGCACTAAACAAAAAGAAATCGATGAGAATGATGATTGAATTCATTCAATTATCTTACATTTTGTTCAAGATAGGACTTCTACCTCAAAATGTGTATTCATATTAGTGTGCATTGAATGAACTACGTGTTACTTGGTTACAACCTCCCTTTTTTAGAAGTAAATCCGATTTCATTGTTAAAAAAAAATATATAAAACAAAAGGATAATGAGATTACATATGCGTTTTTTTTTTTTTTTTTTTTTTTTTGCTTTAATCTTATGGTTTAAAACCTTCAACACAATCTAATCACTAGGTCAAATACTTTGTATCATTTTTTATATTAGCTAAACAATCTATACCTAGATAATGTGAATTTTTATATTCTACCAATATTATTATTGCCTCATGTAAAATAATGCTTGTAAATAATGTTAGTGAAAACAATAATGATAAATCACTTGAACTAACTTTATTATGTTTGGAAAAACTTCATATATAGTATATATTCTTTTGAATTGTTAATGTGTAACGAAAAAGATATAAAAATTCATCTCAATCTTCTAAAGTGTCGTAACATGAATAATATAAAGGATGTTTGTTAAAGACCCTTTACTTTATAATATTCTATTAGGTATTATAAAAACCTATTTGGTGATCATATTGTGGTGCAAAGTACCAAAGAGCATTTCTATATCTATCTTTTAAATTTTAGGTAATATATGTAGCATTCATAAAACATATGCTATTAGATATTCAAAGGCGATAATGATGAAATCATATTTTCAAAATTACCCTTGTTATCGAACTTAAAATTGTACTCTGGACTTCTTTCTTTTTCGCATTTATTTTTCTACCTTTTATTATGGTATACAAATGATTAGAAATGATGAATTGAGGAGCCATTGTTTTGCAGCTAAAACTAACAAGCGTAATGGCGCAAGTAATGCAGACACAAAATGGCACAAATGCAACCATGCACAATAAGACTGCGACTCAGATGACTCTAAGCAGATCCAACAATTGGTCGGGCAGACCCGCTGGTGGCAGTTTCCCTGCTTCAATTGCACCCAACCAACGTGCAATGTTTAGTCATTTAAAGGGTAATTCTTTTGGGTCTAAGGCAGCAGTGCAATATGATGGGTCGAATGCATTTGGCACTGATTGTTCTTGGCTTATGGCCTGGGATGCACCTGCTGATAACACCCCCCCGGGACCTCCAAATCGGGTATCTAAATTATCTTTTTAATCATCATTTAACTAGAGGTAGGACGTAGTGGTCTCACTTGTATTTATTCTTGTCATCGAACATTTATAGTGATATTAAATTATAGGTGTACATTGTTTGTGGCGCAAAACCCATCATTGATGCTATGAGTTGGGATCAAATCTTAATGAACCTGGATATAGCTCAACCATCTGCTGTATCAAATGACCAAGCAACCAAGACAGGCGTTGATGCTACCATTCATGACCAAGTTGCGAACCTGGCGACACTTCTCGCTAATTTTAAGATCATCGCATAAGACTTTATACGCATCAAGTAACTGCGATGAAGTACTATCCTAATTACAAGAAAGATTACTGGTAACTATATATGATGTAGTGTTTGGTAATCTCAATAAATAATACCACAATAATGAAGTGGTAAACCATGCATGTTTGTTTGTATCGTGTCATTTGGAGTATAAATGACTTCTTATGAAGCATTGACTTCTACTTTTATATCATCAACTTCGAGTTATTTGTACACGGAGTCTAAGAATTCCAGCCCTTGCATTAGACTTTAATGCGTTAATATGATGGCCTTTTATCTCATATTAGAACTTAAGCAAACGAGGACAGGTAAATAAGATCAACTAAAAAAATATTTATGTCTGTTGAAGATAAGAGTTGTTAGGACATTTAAGTAATAGGGTTTCGAGCAAAACACTCTACGCATTAGAGATTAAAAAAGAACACAACGAAAGAGGAGGTACATAATTAGAAAGGACCACGTATAACCTTGATTAATTTATGGATTCACTCTCTAATTGAAACAAAACCGATCAGAGTTCACTCGTCGACATCGCTAACAAATTTGCATTTTACACACACTTCAATTTGCTCGTATTGTTGTTATTGTCCTTATTATTTAATCAAGACAAAATAATAGTAATAAAATTGTCAAATTTTGGAAAAATTGTTGGGTTGGCTCAGGATTTGATCTTCTTATCCTCATCATCGTCCGCACCGAATACAGGTACAAGTCTTCCAACGAGATGCAGCTCTGGGAAACAATCAGCTCTCGTAAGCTTCCAATCACCATTTTATATACCATGGTTGTGTCTTGACGCGTTCGCATACGCATATTTGAATCTCCATAATTTTTTGTCCCTAACAAAGTTACAAGTTAGAGGCTATAGCTAATCAATGAAGATTTCCTACGTAAATTTGAGTGAAACACCAGAAACACAATTACTCGTTTGTAACAGTCACCAGTACGTCAAAATTTGTCCTCAATAGATGCCAAATTTTCCCTTGTCCATGTAGTATCACAAATTATCCCAAACAAATCAAATATGCTTGTTATTAGGTATAGGAGTGATTAATAGGTATGAGTGTCACAATTTAATGAGTAAGTTAAAAAGTTGTTGTTTGCGAAAAACTGGGCTTAAATGTTTTTTAGAGGGTGGCCTGAAACCAATCTCTTATAACGACTCGCAAGATGTAGCGTGAAATTTCGTAATTAAGATATGTTGTTACACTACGTAATTTGAAAAGTGGTTTATTGAATTGGTTTGTCCCACATTGGAAAACTAAAGCTCATATGATCAAATTATAATATATTCCTACCATTATACTACCAACAGTGCCTTCACCTTTTAGACTCCATAAGAGGATATTTGGGTCTAAGAGGTGACTTGTCATCTTATTGGGTTGTGTTTCGACGTACGGTGGATCGGCTTATTATAGATGGTATCAAAGCAACCTTGCGACCGCGTGTTGCGTGTTGAGGCGAGGCCCAGACCAGCCCCCTAGCGGGGGAGAACTTGGACCTGTGTTGATGTCGGTATGGTTGGTTTAGGCGCAACGGGGTCGTTGCGTTCTTTAAGTGGGGGAGTTTGAAAAACTAGTACTACGGAATTTGGAAAGTGGCAATCTTATTGGGTTGTGTTGCGACATATGATAGATCGGGATATAACATATGTAGAAAACACTAATTAAAAAGAATAAGAGATAAGCAATTCTCAATATTGGTTACTTAACAAATAAAGGACAATTGTCCATGCAAAGGAGGAAAAGAAACACAAAACGAAAGATGCGCATGGTACATATTGTCCACTCACAAAAGGAGAAAACGATGCCGATTTATTTAGAATAAAAAAAGTATCAAGCATTGTTGACGTTTATCTTCAATTAGATTTGATTCATTTGACATTAAACACTTTGTGATATACCAACCTGTTATGGAACAAGTACATTGTTTCTAGGTGCAGCATTGTTGTCTGGTTTGATTGTTATGAAAGTTCTATAGTTGAAAGAGATGTTGTTCAAAATATGCAGTGATGATATTATGTGTACCATATATTTGAGGAAAATATAGCCAGTTTTCAGCTTACAAAATTTTCACAGTTCCGAAAAAGAAAAAGAAGTTGAGAAATCACAAGATTTTGTGGTGAACGATGTACTCTTTGGTATACAAGAATTTTGCTGCAACATTATTATTCTTAGCTTCCTGAAGACATTATTAAGAGGATTAACAAGTTATGCAAAGATTTATTTTGTCATGTTAATTAACTAATCTTGTCAGAGTTTATGTGCCCCTAAAAAATAGAGAGGGTAAAAAAAAGGAAAAAAAAAAAGATCTTGACCTCACGAAAGTTAGGGATTAATTCATAAAGATGGTAGGCTCTAAACCTGATGTTATTCATACTCTACAATGCTCAGAACTCAACATGATGTCAAAGTAAGCAAGACTTATGAGTATTTTGGAACCAAGTACCCAAGGCTCAAAGCTCAAAGGCTATAAAAACCGTCTGAGATAGTACAAAAGTGTTGCTTCACTATTTGTTTGGCTATTGTAAACGCCTTCGTACAGCTGATAACATCACCAAATGAGGGAGGGTAATATGGCAGCACGCTTCATGTCCCACCTATACCCCATAGATAAGTATACTCGTGTGTGGTTTTGGACCGGCCCTAACGGTCTCCAGGATGTACTGTTGGTGGACTATATGTCCGCTTTTGGGTAATGCAATATGACTAATCCTATAAAAAAAAAAAAAACATCACCAAATGAGGGTTTTGCATTGTTAACAAGCGAAACCTGTGTTGTGCGATTCTGAATGTCGAAGTTACCAATTCTTCAATTACAACTTTTCAGGTTTAATATAGAAGGAGAATTCATGATTGGCTGAGCATTACCCACAACAAGAGCACTTAGGGATAAAAGGCATTGGGAAACAACTCAAAGTAGATGTAGTTTTTATATTAGAGTGTGCTAAAATCTTAAGAGATGAATCTCATAGTGTTGTAAAGTGGATTAAAGTTTGGGATTTTAGGTTCTTAGGCAAAAATTAAAAGGTGAAGCATCAGGAAATCTAAATATATAAATCGTAAGTTTGAGTTATCATGCACCTGAATATGTCAAAGATAGAATAAATGTTCATCATATATCTATGTACATATAAATTAATGGTCATCTAATATAGAATATTGAATAAAAAACAGATTGTTTACAAAATTAAGTTTAATTACATTAATTTTTTCAACATATTAGTATCAAATTAAAAAGAGTGTTATGCACAAGTACATGATAATACAAAAAGCTTTTACCCTATTAAAATATTACCCACAAAACAATTTCACATTGAATGACACACCAATCTTTGTAACAAAACTACTTAATGACCACAACAATATTGAATTGATCAATTTGTTAGGCTTCTCACTCACAAGTTGATATTATAATTATAGTGATTATGCAGAAGTATAAGATCCTTCTAACTTAGGGATAGAAGGCATTGGGAAAAACAACCCAAGGTAGATGTAGTTTTTATACCAAAGTATGCTAAAATCATTAGAGAGGAATCCCACTGTTCTAGAGGGGATTAAACTATGGGCCAAAAATAGGCTTGTAGGTTTGAGTTATCTTGTACCTTAATATGCCAAAGATAGGATAAATGTTCATCATATTTCTACGTATATGTAAATTAATGGCCTGCTAATACAAAAAATTGAATTGAAAACAATTTGTTTACGAAATTAAGTTTAATTAGAATATTTTTTTTCAACATTAGTATAAAATTCAAAGAAGTGTTATGCACAAGAACATGATAATGCAAAAAGCTTTTACCATAATAAAATATTACCCACAACTCATTTTCACCTCGAAGGCAACACCAGTCTTTGTAACAAAACTACTTAACGACTACAACTATATTGAATTGATCAATTCTTTGTATTTCTCATCACAAGCTGATATTATAATTATAGTGCTTATGTAGAAGTAAGAGATCCTTCTAACTAGATACTTTATGATTTCCCAATTTGTATTTGAAATCAATAGCAAAAAATATCTTAGCATATTGAGAAACCAATTATTGCACGAATGAACCAACATAAAATTCACCAAAAATAAAAAGTATAAACAACATGTTCTTAAATATTCTGCACTATGAAAAAAGAAAGACCATGAGAGCTAGTGCTGATTTAATAAATTCAATTATCTTCAATGAATATATTATATTCTTACTTTCGAGCTAGTATTGATTTAATAAATTCAATTATCTTCAAAGTATATATTATATTCTTACTTTCACCTGCTAGGGTCTGAACTAATTCAACTTTGTACATATGATATTTGTACTATTTCTCAATTAAAGGGTAGTAAATTAGATCTCGTAGTTAACGCAGATTACAATAAAAGGGTTTTCAATTATTTATGTTTTTTATTACAAAATAATATAAGTGAATAACCAAGAACGTATGAAATAATGTATTAATGAAAAATGTATATTAAATAAAATACAAATTTTACACTATCATCCTTTACGGTATATATATTAGTGGGTAAGCAAAATAGTCAATTCTTTAAAACAAAACCTTAACAAAGTACAAAAAAAAAAAAAAAAAAAAAAGCATAATGTGCTAGGAACAAATTCGCACTAGGTGTAATGACAATCTAGACATCATTCTCCATTTTATCCGATGTTAGCATCATTCTCTTACTTTGACTCCGATGAATCCACTGGTGGCTTTTTTCTTACAAGGGCGTCCTCTACCTCGATGTTCCTTCGCCATGATCAAGTTGTACAAATAGGTTGTACGGACTATGTGGAGAGGAAGCTTCCTCTCTTCAAGACTTTTTTTATTCAATTCTGAATCTGATCTTATCTGCATCTAACTATCAGCTACATCAGGTTTTTTTCTCACATAGTGAAATGTAAGTTTGACATTTGTAATATTTGAGTAACCAACTATTGACATGAATGAACCAACATAAAAGTCAGCAAAACTAAAAAAATATAAACAACATGTTCTTAAATATTCTGCACTATGAAAAAAGAAAGACCATGAGAGCTAGTGATGATTTAATAAATTCAATTATCTTCAAAGAATATATTATATTCTTACTTTCACCTTCTAGGGTTTGAACTAATTCAACTTTTTACATATGGTATTTGTACTATTTCACAATTAAAGGGTAGTAAATTAGATCTCATAGTTAGCGCAGATTACAATAGAAGGGTTTTAAATTATTTAGGTTTTTTTATTCTGAAATAATATAGGTAACCAAGAACGTATGAAATGTATTAATGACAAATGTATTGTAAATAGAATACAATTTTTACACTATCATCCTTTACGGTATATATATTACTGGGTAAGCAAAAAAGCCAATTATTTAAAACAAAACATTAACAAAAAACAAAAAAAAAAAAAAAGAAAAAAAGAACCACACGTGCTTGTTTCCCTTAAATTATAGAATCGGTTCTTACAGTGGCCGAAATTGGAAAAAAAAGTCATTAATGTGCGAGGAACAAATTTGCACATATTATATGAACAAGAACATGATAATACGAATAAGTTTTTACCATACAACAATATTACCCTTGAGTCATTTGACATCCAACCTCACATGCAAATTCTTGAAAATCGAACTCTTAAGTTGATATATTAATACCGTGTTTATTGGTTAAGTATCATGTTCTTATTTGTTATTTATAACAAAATTGTTACTCCAATTAAACACAATCATTTTACAACTCGTAATTCAAATCACGACAAATTATTTAGGTAATTTCATCTACGTGTAAAGTGAAAAAACAAAAAAAAAAAGCCATCACACAAAAATAAAAGTATAAAGAACATGTAGGTAAATATTCTGCACTAAACAAAAAGAAATCGATGAGAATGATGATTGAATTCATACAATTATCACTATACATAGTCACTAGTCTATATACTTGTTTTTTTGCCTTCGTCAGCTCGTTTTTGTGCAATATACAGCTCTGCCCTTCATGGCCCAATTTCCTGCCCCCTTTGCAGTAAAATGGAACCCACTCATACATTACTGTCAGTAATTGTTTGCTAGAGAATGGTGTGTTTATCAGGATATTAGATAGAAGATCCTTAGATACATCAATCTCAATCATGACTCGGGCATAAGCCAACTTCTCCTTATGTGTAGTCATGTAATCTGCATACAATGGCTTAGCCAACTTGCTTGCAATCTTGTTTAGAGCCTTTTCAGACCAACACCATGGTTCCAGTTCCGGAAAAATAACCCAAACTGGTGCAGTGCTGATTCTATCTAACTCCTGCGCTATTCAGGGCTCCCATTGCTTCAGAATGACTGTGTTGAGGTTCATTCTTCATGGTGCACCCTTAAGCACATTCGCCATTTTTTCCTTTGATCCAAACCTGAAACTGAACCAACCTCTTTTGAAGTATTTCACTTCGGTTGCTTCAAAATTTTGCCAGTTCTTCCCAACAAATTCCTTTAACCCTTTCAGTGTGGGTTTGGCTCCAATTACATACCCTATTAGAGTATTATGCCAGTAATCAAGCTCATCTTTAATATCCTCCATTTCTATTGTAACTTCCAAAGCATCCAGATTTTCCTCATAATAATGCAAATTCATACCCCGCTTTGGCTTATCTTTTACTGCCTTGCTCCATGTTTTAGCCTGATTTCCTTCATTCTTATTATTATGAACAGAATTGTTCCCAACTCCTCCGGTTTTGACACCCAAATCTTCCGAGTTACGATTTTCATTCATAATGGGAAGGTCATGTAAATCATTTCCAGCAATTGTTCCATTAATTCCACCATTATTATGCGAATTAACAACGGGATTTAGCTTTGATTGTGAATTCATACCCGATTTTGCGAAAGCTTCTTCAAGAAGTTTGTTAAGGGTCAATTCTTCCTTCTTTGGTTCTCTGATATGGTGCGATTGTGGTGTGTTAATTCGGTTATTTTAGGTGCCGTAGGGATCCTTTGAGCATGATTTTATCGTTACTTGTAGAGCTTATCAGTTGGGATGAATTGGAGCTTAATCATCGATTTTACGAGTTTTTAGTAGCCTTAGACCCTTTTGGCGAGCCTTGGACAAGAGTGGAGGATCGAGCAACGAGTTGGAGTGAATTACGAAGAAGAAATTAGCTTGGCCACACTCCAAGAACCACACACCATCATCTTCAAATTAAAATGATCATAACTTTTTATCTGAATAATATTTTGTATAAATTCCAATTGGAGACGAAATTTCATGATTTTAGCTTTCTGATGATATATTATGAGCTCAAAATGAAGTTCGGAGGTGAGATTTATGTCCGTTAGAAGATTGCCCTGAGCACAGTCCTCGACTAGAGGATACTTATCCTCAACTAGAGGAAGACCTTCTGGACTCGAGACATTGTTGTCTCAACTTGGGAAAGTCAGCTCTCGGTCCGGGACATTCTTTTCTCGGTCCAAGAAGGGCGATTTCCACGAAGTTTCCGGGTGGCTTTTTGACAGTTGTTTTTCTTGGATCATTTTGCTTTTGTCTTATAGTATCTTTTGTACTTAACTTGAATAAAGGGGCATGAATCTCTCCTTAGTTTTGATCACTTCTCATATTATTTTTCATCTAGTTTTCATTTTAGAGAGAAATTTTATTGAAATATTAGCAAAAATAATTATGGGTTTTAATCCCAAAATTAATGTAATAATTAGTATAAAATGCTTATCCCCTTCCTAGACTCTTGGTGTAACCAACATCTTTCATCCTATGTATTAGTAAGATTTCTTCCCTCTAATTTTCCTTTAATTTCATTGTAATTAATTCCTTGTTCTTCAATTCATGATTTATCCTTGTTTTCTCTAATTAGCTACTAGATTAGACTTGGGTATTTCATATGCTTGGTTGATAATAATTGATGGTATTTGAATGTTAGCCTAAAAGGAAGCACCTTTCACATGATTAGTGTATGGTTATGACTAAATTGTGATTGGGGAATTAACTAGACAACTAATAGATTAGATTTGATTAGTGTCGCGGTTACGGCTAATTAGATACTAATTTGGCTTGTTCATAATCCTTTATTAATCCTTGCTCTTTATGCCTTTGTTTGTGATTTGTTTCAGTGGTCACTAAACAAATTAGGACTAAAAGGAGGGGAATTTGGTAGCGGTTGCTCCAATTTCCCACAAAAGCGGATTAATTGGTTAAAACCGGGATTATCTATAAATTAGTATAGTTAGGGAAGGTAAAACTTGCTATATTAGGGTGTTAGATTAGATTATCACCGAGGGTCACCTTAATTAATTTGGTATATCGTTTATTTCTCTTTTAGTCAACCTTCAAACCAAAAACCCCCCTTTTCATTGTTTTACTTCTTTGGTTTATTTCGTTTCCGCATTGAAATTGCATATTAGGCTATCCCCTCTTCCTTGTGTTTGATACCCGGTTATCCTATCTTCTAAATCGTTTTTTTGCCGTAATTTAACTAGGTGTAATGACAATCTAGCTATCATTCTCCATTTTCTCCGATGTTAGCATCATTCTCTTACTCTGACTCCGATGAATCCACTGGTGGCTTTTTTTTTACAAGGGCGTCCTCTACCTCGATGTTCCTTCGCCATGATCAAGTTGTACGAACAGGTTGTACGGACTATGTGGAGAGGAAGCTTCCTCTCTTCAAGACTTTTTTTATTCAATTCTGAATCTGATCTTATCTGCATCTAACTATCAGCTACATCAGGTTTTTTTCTCACATAGTGAAATGTAAGTTTGACATTTGTAATATTTGAGTAACCAACTATTGACATGAATGAACCAACATAAAAGTCAGCAAAACTAAAAAATATAAACAACATGTTCTTAAATATTCTGCACTATGAAAAAAGAAAGACAATGAGAGCTAGTGATGATTTAATAAATTCAATTATCTTCAAAGAATATAAAATATTCTTACTTTCGAGCAAGTGTTGATTTAATAAATTCAATTATCTTCAAAGAATATATTATATTCTTACTTTCAACTTCTAGGGTTTGAACTAATTCAACTTTTTACATATGGTATTTGTACTATTTCACAATTAAAGGGTAGTAAATTAGATCTCATAGTTAGCGCAGATTACAATAGAAGGGTTTTAAATTATTTAGGTTTTTTTATTCTGAAATAATATAGGTAACCAAGAACGTATGAAATGTATTAATGACAAATGTATTGTAAATAGAATACAATTTTTACACTATCATCCTTTACGGTATATATATTACTGGGTAAGCAAAAAAGCCAATTATTTAAAACAAAACATTAACACAATACAAAAAAAAAAAAAAAAAAAAGAACCACACGTGCTAGTTTCTTACAGTGGCCGAAATTGGAAAAAAAAAGTCATTAATGTGCGAGCAACAAATTTGCACATATTATATGAACAAGAACATGATAATACGAATAACTTTTTACCATACAAAAATACTACCCTCGTGTCATTTGACATCCAACCTCAGATGCGAATTCCTGAAGATATTTGCCACATCGCTAAAATCCAACTCTTAAGTTGATATATTAATATTGTGCTTATTGGTGAAGTATTATGTTCTTATTAGTTATTTATAACAAAATTGTTAATGTAGTTAAACACAATAATTTCACAACTCGTAATTCAAATCACTTCAAAATTATTTAGGTAATTTTTTCTACGTGTCAAGTTGAATAACAAACAATAAAAGCCATCACATAAAATAAAATGTATAATGAACATGTAAATATTTATACTGCACTAAACAAAAAGAAATCGATGAGAATGATGATTGAATTCATTCAATTATCTTAAAAGAATATGTAATATTCTCATTTTGTTCAAGATAGGACTTTTACCTCAGAATGTGTCATCATATTAGTGTGTATTGAATGAAATACGTGTTACTTGGTTACTGCCTCCCGTTTTTAAAAGTAAATCCGATCTCATTGTTAAAAAACTTTATATAAAACAAAAGGATAATGAGATTACATATGCGTTTTTTTTTTTTTTTTTTTTTTTTTGCTGTAATCTTATGGTTTAAAACCTTCAACGCAATCTAATCACTAGGTCAAATACTTTGTGTCATTTTTTATATTAGCTAAACAATCTATACCTAGATAATGTGAATTTTTACATTCTACCAATATTATTATTGCCTCATGTAAAATAATGCTTGTAAATAATGCTCCCCTAAGAAAGAAGGTGGGCTAGGGATTAAAGAGGTCCTTAGCTGGAACAAAACTATCTACTGTAAGTGGATAATCAAGCTTCTGAGCTGCAACAAAAATGTCTGGTGCAAGTGGATTCATGAATACTATCTGAAGAAACAGGATATTTGGACTGCTGTGGCTGCTCAAGATTGTTCTGCTTCATGGAAATCTCTCCTCTCACTTAAGGATGAGATTGTCATGAAAGCTGGTTCAATAGCTAATGCCAAGCTCATCACTAAAGACTGGGGCTGTAAAGGGACAAGTAAACAAGTCTACAAATTCTTTAGGGTGGAAAAAGAGGCTGCTAAATGGTTTAGCACTGTGTGGGATGCCTGCTGTGTCCCCAAATGTTCCATTATTGCAATGCTAGCAATGCATAATGGCCTGTCTACTGTGGATAACTTGAAGAAAAAGGGATTCAGCATCCCTAACAGGTGCTGCTTGTGCCAATTGCAGGAGGAATCCAGAAACCACCTG
>JBBYHQ010045179.1:0-32286 GCA_038382645.1 Spergularia azorica | reverse complement strand
ATCAAGAGCACAAATCCCAGAAGAAACCCGGTAAAGAATCCACCAATATGAGCAAAGTTGTCAACATGAGGGAGAATTCCCACTGCCAGATTTATAAGGATAATAATTACGAGTGTCAACATTGCTGCAAACTGAGGATGAAAGCATGAGTGTCAGCAGCTCAGCAGAATTATACAATATCCCTGTACCAGTAGCCAATGCAAACTATTAATTACCTTGTTGGCGTAAATTGTCCAGTTAGTAAATAGCTCAGACAGCATGGCTCCTAGAAGACCAAATAGTGCACCAGAAGCACCAACAGAGATTGTAGATTGAAGAAATAGTGCTGATAGTATGTTTGCACCGAAACCAGAGATTAAATATAACAAACCGATTCTTACTGCACAAGGCCATGTTTCAAATCAGGACAGTAAAGAGCAGTATTATGAATGAAGTATAACAAACTAACTTTCTTATGTTAAATTTCACAAGTGATGCAATCACAAAACATCCTTACACAACAAAAGAATTAAAGCAGAGAGGACTGAGGTGGAGCCTTAAAAGACCGTCTCTTACGTGCCAATCAAACAAACATAATGCTCAAGGCCTCATGTCCACCCGCAGAAAAAGATAGTATGACAACCAGGCACAAACATGGTGAGGGGTAAAAAAGGTAATGGACTGAGATAGTCCTCGAAAAATTGGCTAATTCAGTGAACTATAGCATCCATGATACCTACACTAGAAATTGATCTACCGAGATATTCATGTGACACTGACACAATATCAAACAGGTATGGGCTATAGAATATGCTCTATTGTTGGTGCAGAAACACATGCATTATAAGCTTGATGTACCGCAGATACACAACTAGACACTCAAACAAGCAAACAAAGAGAAACATACCAAAGCCAAATTCTTGTTCCAGCCGTATCCCTATAAACACAAGGCTCAACATATTGGCAAGTACATGGACTACCCCAGCATGAAGCCATATACTAGAGATCAACCGCCAACCCTGATGTTGGTGTACCACCTTGCCGACTTCCAGAGCCCCCATCTTCTCCAATCTGAACATAATAGTTCATGACTGTAGATTAGATAATCTAGTACCTATTTTATGCAAGCATTTCACAACATTACAAATGTTATACTTTCACTCATTTTTGTCACAAACCATAGATGTTATATAGCATCACTGCAATTCACAGGTCCAAATCCGGAATGTCATCATTTCACAACATACAAATGTTATACTTTCACTCATTTTTTACAAACCACATATGTTATATACCATCATTACATATCACAGGTCCAAATCCGGAATGTTAGCCTTACTAGCCTACAACTCATTACCGTCTTCACTCTCGTTGCAAGCTTATCTTCATTCAGCTACAGACGTCGGGAAAGTACGAGAGATGATTCTTAATAAAGAGCAAGCCATGGCAAGCATCAGAAGCCAAACCATTTAAACATGCAATGCAACTACAATACATGCATCAAAACATCTGTGGGAGCTCAACTTTCCTCAATTCAATAACTTTTTACTTCTACACTTTCAGACAATATCAAGAACTGCAGAATTCAACTTCATCAACAAGCTGATAACCTAATTCCTTCAAAAAAAAACTAATAACCTAATAAAAATGTCTAACCAAGGTCACTATCACTAATTCACTACTCTAAAAGTCTAAAACTTGAAGAAAGATTCGAACTTTGTGACCTGTGTCACCCACAAACCACAAGAATTGACCATTCCAACACACCCTGCACATAATTGACCATTTGTTACCACTCTAGGGACGGATACGACTACGAGAGAGGGGTCAGATGTACGCAACCTTATTTTTCCGTAAAATAACAGTAATCCACATAACATAAAGACTTTGAAAAAAAAAACAATAATTGAGGAGGGTAAGCTTACGTGGAAGAGGAAGGGCCGAGGAGGGGATTTTCCCGGAGAGGTTGAAAAGAGAACCTCCCCAAAAAGCGTGCAAAACAAGATACCGAATTCTTAGGACAATCATTCACGTACATTGTTGTGACGAACATAACTACATTGACCACCACAAACAGCGGCACTACCCATGGGACCCACCTCTTAAACGGCCGGAATTCCATGTCCGGCGCCGTTCCCGGCGACAAACGGCTCATCTTTCTCTCTCTCTCCTAATTCTCCATTAATCAATCAATCGAAATGACAAAATTTGCGACACCCCAGAAATTATCGAGTCATCATTTGGTAATTCGTAACAATGTTGTTTTTTTTGGACAAATTGGGAAGGTTGACGAATATTAATTAATGGTTAATTACCATAAAACCGTGGGTTAAAAGCGTCGTTTTTATTATTTTTACTTGTTTTCCGACAGTTTTGGTAGTTATGAGTCATGACTGTGTGTTGGTTGTTTGCTTGTGCTCTTGCCTTTGCCGGCCAACGGTTAGATCTCGCCTTTGTGTTTCCCTTTTCTTTTTCTTTTTTTTCTTTTTTTCTTTTTTTTTTTTTTTTTTGTTTTCATTGAAAAGAAGGTGAAGGCCCTCACTAATCAATCATATGTTGTCTACTCCTTTTAGTAAAACTGTAAAGAAACTATATTAAGAAAACGAGTTTGGAAAGTCGTCAAAAGATAAGTCAGAAGTCCGATGAACAGAAACACCCCAACTAGCCAACATTGTGAGGTGGAATATTAGCCGGTCTATGAATAACTAACAAAAGTGCTCGAAGGGAGACTATGACTTAAGAACAAAGAGTCAGCAATAGGAGCCAAAATCTCCCAACAAGGACTAACCTCATGTTGTAGAGCATACTGTCAACACTAAGATTATCCTCTTCAAAGACAACATGAAAAAGAAGCCGTAAAAACGGCATGACGAGCTATCAAATCTTCGGCGAGAAGCGAGGAACAATGCGGGAGATAATGAGCTCCTACATCCACCATTGAACCAAACACAATCAAACTCACCATACATTACACATTGGCAAGTTCACCATGTTCCATGTAACCACCCGAGCACACAATAGAAAACCCGACAAACCGATATAGCTGGTGGATCGGATGAATGGCAGCCCGAAATATATGAGAGAGATGACCCAATAGATATGGGTACGGGTACGGCCCAAAATTGGCGAGATACTATAAGAACCAAATTAATTAATAAAAAAATAAAAAGAAAGATAACTCTTCTCTCTCTCTCTTTCTCTCTCATCGTTCTCCGCCCTTTGTCTGCTGTCTCCACCGCAATTCGATCGCTTCCTTATTACTCTTCGAACGTTTTTTGGTTTTGTTTTGTCAGGTATGTTCTTCATCTCACCCTTTCCCGATCTCCTTTAATCTTCTTCAACAAGCTACTTCAATCTTCTAATCTGATCATCCGAGAGATCATTTATATTCGTCTTCCTTTCGAATGCGTTTCCAATTGCAATTTTAATTTTAATAATATTATTATTATTCCGTTATCTAATTTGGTTAATTTTTAATTTTTAAGTCGAATCGCATGGTTTTAATTTGATGAATTTATAGCTGTTGGTTGATTTCTCGCTTACTAATTTTAATGATTTTATTGTTAATTGAGAATGTGTGATTGTTATTTTTTATTTTTTAGTTGATTGTTTAACCTAAGAAGAATTGATAGAATTAATTGTTTTAGGGTAAATTTGCAATTGATTTTGATGTGATTATGATGTGTTATGTAGAAATTGATAATTTGATGTGTAACAACGATGAAATTCAATGTGGATTCTGTTTTGGTGGGTATTTGTTACCTTTGGGAGCTTTGATTTTGCGATGGAGAATGATTTTGTATCGATAAGTATCGAGTTTTGTGATTCGTATATAGCAAGAAGTTAGCTTTGAACTAATGTGAAGTGATTGGTCGATGTCGAATTATTGTGTGTTTATAATCTGCCTGTTTGAATGTCAATGAAGTACTTTAGTGTGTAGATTCGGTGAGAAGATTTGGTATGGCTTGTGCTTTACATTTGGTGGCTGTATTAGCTCTGATTACGATTATTATTCTTTTTGCTAGTGTTAATTGAGTGTGGTTTGCTGAGCGATGTTTGTGGCGGGAAAGTGAGCTTTGCCGCCTTGTTAGTTTGTTGTAATTTGAGTGTGGTCAATAATGCTTGCTCCGAACCCTTACTAAGAGTCCAAGCTTGTTGTCAAGGTCATATGCTTCTTTGGGGTTCCGAAGGTTGATATGAGTTGGTAGGGTTAAGAGTTTTATTCTGAAATCTGTTTGTAGAAAGCAAAACGAGGTTGATTTTGAGCATTAGGTAACCGCTTTTATGCTGATCGTTTCCTTCGATTTAATATAGCTAAGAGCTAGCTATTTAAAATCATGCCCTATTCATGTTTTTCCTCTTAGCCACGGATAGGTGAGGTCTACTTTGTCGAATATGTGCTTTTGACAGCAAATATAGTATAGTGTTGAATTTTATCCCAAGACCATCCAATATTGGAGGATGAGTAATCGTTGGTTTGGGGAAATGCTTATCAGTTAGATTTGTTAGTGATGTTGTCTATAACTAACACGGTAAATGCCGAGCGGATGAATATACCTTCCCTTTTTTGAGTTTTCCGGGAGATCACCTTGCTTTTAAGAAGTTTGATTTCTACAGGTGAATGGGTAACGGTTTGTACTTAGTTGCCTGAATGCGTAATTGCACGACACACAAACTGTATGTGACAAATACATGTTTATCTTCTTGTAAGACAAATTAAGAATAACATTAGATGTGCTCTTAAATGCACTTTGTGTATGTATCCATATCGTGCACTACAGTTAATGGGTTTATTATATACTTTTCTCCTCTGCCTCATCTCAAAACACCTTGCATAGAGCAACGGAAATGGTTCTCTAAGTGTTCTTTAGAATCTTGCCACTTATTACATTGTTCAGCTTGAATTTGGTGTTAAGGTGAGTTACTTCTAGTTGATGATTGGTGGAGCTATACGTTGCTGGAGAGTGACATATAACTACAGCAACATGATTTAGCTTCTTTCTCTTAGATTATAAATCTGAAACTTGAAATACAACTTAAAAGTTCATTCGATGTGAAAATAAGGTGCATCAGTTTCAAGTCTGCGCGGAGTACTCGAATAACTCGCATAATATGTTGAAATGAATAAATTACATATGTTTTGTGATCAAACTAGATACTCCCTTCGTTTTTTTAGGTTCTTTACGTTTCATTTGAATTCCTCTCACACATTAAGACGGCGAAAGGGTTCCTACGACGATGTTTTTACGGTTTTCAGTTGGATATGTGCCCGTACTAACCAGACATTGATGCATGCACAATTATGGTCTTTTTTTGTCTGGCTCCCCCTTCTGGTCCTACATTCCTCCTTGTGATGGCTGGCATCATAATGTAGCCGTAACAATATTGTTTCCATACTAAATGGTTTGTGGACTTATATGACGATAATAGTGTCTAAAATGGACATAGTTTGCCATAATAGTTGCCTTAGGAGACTAAAAGGAAGCTGTCTAGAGAAGCTCCGATGGCAGTTGCCTTAGCAGACCAATTATTTCTACTGCTGTGATTCAATTTCAATTTCCCTATTTTGTGCTTTATCACCGTTATGGAAGATCTTCCGGTAGCTTTATGCTGATTGCATGCAGGCTAACATGATTGGTACCAGAGGAAAGGAGTCCAAATCGAAAACAAAACGTCTTGTTCCCGTACCTGACGAGCCTGTTCCTTTGCAAATCGTTAATGCAGAAACAGTTGATGGTCCTCATAGTGAGGAAAAGAACACTGAAACTTTGAACAGTGAAGTTTTGCCTGTATTTGGTGGGTGGTATGAAGAGGAACAAATGACAAATGAAGTGCATAATGAGGAAGAGGAAGTTGGACTTGAGATAAATGATATAATTGTCAATGGAAATGAGCCAGTTCTTACCAATCTAGATGAAGAAGAGAAACTTAAAGACATGAGCGACGGAGGTGAAGCAGCCACTGCTGCCAAAAACGGTAACGGCAGAATTGACAAAGAGGAGCCAGAGGAAGATGAAGAACCAGTAAGTTGTGGTTCTGACAACGACGATGCGCCAAAAGGGCAAGAAGAAAAGGGGCCTGAAGTAACTTCATGTGATGAAGAACCAGTAAGATGTGGGTCTGCCGAGGAAGATTTGCCTAAAGGGGAAGAAGAAGAAAAGGGGCCTGATGTAATTGCTTGTGATGGAGAAAATTTAAGGTGTGGATCTCACAATGAAGATGGGCCTAAGGAAACTGCATGTGTGACAAACACTAATGTAAGCTTGGCTGTTTCTCAAAAAGGACCAGTAGAGTATACGCCTGAGATTCTGGACGATGATAAAAAGGCAAATGAGACAATTGCCGAGGAGCCAATTAGCACGCCTGCAGAAAATGGGGGAGATGAATCCATCAAAGAAAATGCAGGCACTGCTAATGAAATCAATGGTGTTGCTGAGAAAGTCATTCGACCAAAGAAGAAAATTGTAAAGAAAAGATTGCTGAAGAGGAAAATACCGCTGGGAAAGGTTGAGCTTCCCATAAAGGAAGCTAAGCTGCAACCTTCAGACGAGAATGAGGCATCTGGTGTGTTGTGCAAGGCCAACACATCAAATGAAGGTAAGGCACAATGTATGGAAGATAGTCAGGCAATGGGTGAAGCAAGCAAAGAAGGCACAACTGACATTCTAAAGAATAAAGAGAAGGTTGAAGGAAAACCCATAGTAAAACGCAATAGGAAACTGAATAGAACCAGGATATTGAAGCCACAAGGTCAATCTGGTGAGCAGAGTGGCAAGGTTGAGCAGACGCCTAAACCCACAAATGATGAGCCTGTGAGTATTGAGAACCAAACTCTTGAGCAAGAAATTAACAATAAAGAGGTGGAAAAGTCCGAAGATAGGCGTTCTCGCTTAAACCAGAGGAAAAATAAAAAGGTAGTAGAAGAAGGTACTAAGAATGAGAGTGCCATGGATATAGATAAGCCAGGATCTTCCAAAACCGACAAATTGTCGAAGAAAGCTGATAGCATGGGAATGATCTTTATGTGCAATTCTGAAACAAAAAAGGATTGTTATAAGTACAAAGTTTTAGGGCTACCTGCTGGAAAGAAAGATATCGTGTCAAAGATATACAAAGGGATGAGGCTTTTTTTGTTTGACATTGATCTTAAAATGTTATACGGAATATACAAGGCTGCTGGCGCGGGGAGTTATAATGTTGAGCCTAAGGCATTCAAGTCACAGTATCCTTCTCAGGTTAGTCTTCAGGATCCAAAATCCTGTTATGCTCTGTGAAACCTATCATGCATTTGTTTTTGGCTCGTGCGGGGTAGGGGGATTAGATCAGTCCAACAGAATTTTGAGATTCAATTTAGTTTCACTGTGGTCATGGTTTAATCTTTACAGGTCTCTAAGTACTTGCGTCATGAAAATGGTAAGTTGTCAGGGATACATGTACTCATGGGTAAGCTTACCTGTAAAGGATGTATGTGTTGTTAGCTTGTCGGTCTCTCTGCATTTTGATACTGCTTCTTTTTTATATCTTTGCAAATCCTGAAGTCTTGGGGAACTTCTACCTGATGCTAGGAAGCACGTTTTAACATGAACCAGAAACCTCCTTCAATATACCTCTGGCATATCAACCAACGCATTCTGTTGTATGGACTATTGTCAATTTATGCTCTGAGTAGATGAACGAAGAGTCAACATGAACTGACAATGTTACTGAATGGAGTGACTGCCAAGTCGAGAATATGGAGAGAGAAAATGCTATGGGTTTATCTGTTTTGGGTATTGTTGAGAGCCTGGTTACATCATCTTCTTGCCATAAGATATGATAATGTCGCAAGTTTATTTATGCCAATGATATTATTGTTATCAACTGGTGTCAGTGATGGCCCTGATGGCTACAAGGGAGAATGTGATTGTGAATCCATAGTGATTTCAGTCCAGAAGATTGGTTTTTGCCTTCCATTTTCTGCCTTAGATTCTATCTTCCATAGGTTGTCAATGTTTTTTTTTTTTTTTTGAGAAATGGTAGCATAGCATAACATAACATAAAAAGGGTTACAAGAGTGTCATAAAATACATCATTGCCTACATTAGTCTAGATTCTATTCCTATCCCGCCTGGGTCGATGTCTTCCCCTGGATTGAAGCGGGGGATAAAGGTACCTTCTTCCGCAAAATACATTTGAATAGTCGGGGGAGGGTTTACAAGATGCATAAATTTAGTGCTCATAAAAGTCTTCCTTGCTTCTCGGGCTAAGGTATCAGCAACTTGAATATGAATTGTGTCCGCTCCACTGTTCCGTCCCTGATGAAGGCCCTGCACATATCATAAAGATTGATGAAACGGTCTTTGACCCTCTCCGCACCTTGTATGCCTAGAGTGACGAATTTGCAATCATTCAAAATCGTAACCGACTCGTTATGCTGGTCTTTGCACCATTGTGCAGCTGTGAGAGCGCCTAAGACCTCCGCATGTGGAGCATCCAAGGCGAAGACAGTGGCCATGAATCCCGCAGCCCACGTCCCATTTGGATGAAGAACTCCACCCGCACCTGCAAAGTCAGAGTTGATAGCGAAAGATGCGTCCACGATTAAGGTGGGGTAGGTCCGAGGAAAGGTCAGGTGGTCCGGGGTAAATTCTGGGAGGCGAGTGAAGGTTTCCTGGTTAGGACCAGGGATGGAGGAGTTAAAGTTTGAGAGCTGGTGCTGGATAGTGGCTAGAATGGCGGGAACCGTAGTGATTTTTGTTTCGAAAATCCAAAGGTTTCTGCGTTTAGTGATAAGCTAGAGAGAAGCAGAGAACTTGAACATTCGATTTTTTCTCTGAAATCGTGGGCCATGTACCTTCACTAACAAAAGAAGAATTATAAAAAGAATAAAGATTAATTTCGCACTTTATGTCTGACAGGTCCGTTTTACTGTCCTGGAAGATTGTTTGCCCTTGGCAGAGGAGAAGTTCAAAAAGGTCATCAAGGATAATTACTACACCAAAAACAAGTTCAATTGCCAGCTGAATAGTGATCAGGTTTCGTCCTTCTAGCTTTTCTTGTCTCCGTGTTAAAGGATTGAATTCTGTCATTGCTCTGTTTTGGAAATTTCCTGAGTTTTCAACCTAAATTATCTTGCCAACAGGTGAAAAACTTGTGCAAACTTTTCCATGAGACCACCAAGAAAGCTGAATCCATACGAGGGGGTCGAAGCCAACAAGCTGTTGCGATTACTTCATCTATTCGTGGGGACAGGAAGAGGAAACGGGCAGAAGATAGCAGAAGAGTGAGACCGGGAGCTCTTTCGTTGCTAGAGCACGGAAGGAGGAAAGGTCAGGAAGAAGTATGGCATGCTCCTAGTTCCAGGGGTCAGGAGGATTTAAGGCATGCTATTTTGCTCAGGGATCAGGATGAAAGGAGGCGTGCTATTAAAATCAGGGATCGGGAGGAAAGGAGGCATGCTATTGAGGTCAGGCATAGGGAGGAAATGAGGCGTGCTGTTGAGGTCAGGGGCCAGGAGGAAATAAGGCGTGCTCCTGTGGCCATTGACGAGAGGTATCGTCGTCCTGTTGTTGTTTACGACAGAGAAGCTTTCCTACCATCCGTAACTGCATCCACTCTGTATCAGCCTTTGCGAGCTGAAGAAACTCCACGCCCTAGAATCTATTCCTATGAGAGAGACCCTGTAGCTGAAACCTACAGGAGGGATTCTGCAGTAGAATATCGAGGTCTAGGGGTCTTGAGTTCTCGTGAACCAAGACATTATCCTGAACGTATTGTTCATGACCCGTATGCAGCCTACAGGGAACCACTTGCACACCAAGAGCGAGTATACGACACTGAAACTCGTACTAGGCAAGAACAGTATGATTATCCTTCAATAGAGAGACGCTATGACGAGGTTTACAGATCTGATGTGTACCGCCCTCCCCTCCCCTTGCACCGGAGGTACTGATATCCCTGAACAATGTAGGAACATTCGATGTCCTGTACCTTTAATGTCTGTGGGTTTGCCCTTTTGGTGCAGTTCCTCCCAGTTGAGGCAATCTTAATTTATACAAGTTCTGGCATTGAAACTTTTAATGATTTCCTGGTTTTGTGAGTTCCCTTTTGCAAAATATAAAGAACGAACCAAGCATAAACCAATTGTTATTAGCCTGTGTTACTAATTTTAGTCCTTTAAACTATATGTCAAACCGAGTAGAAATAGGATAAATTTCCAAATCTTATCTTATATATTTACAAACTTTCATTTTCCTATTTTATATGTTTAAAAAGATATTTTCCTACCTTATAAAGTGCATTTTCTATCTTTTTCCTACCAAAACATTATTCCGATTATTTGACTTTCCTATTTGGCGTTGACTCGTTTATTTCTTTTGTTTCTTTTCAATTTTTCGTGATTTCCCTTCAATTTTTTGGGGACTAATCCTCCAATTCCCCCAATTTGATTAATTCCCCTTCATTTCCTCCTATACTAGATTCCCTCCAATTCTCTCACCAATTTCCCTCTTTCTATCTCACTACAATTTTCTCACCCATTTCCCTCTTTTTCGATCCCACTACTTCATTCCCTACTATGCCTTCTAGCATAACATAAACTCACACCATGCCTCTTATACCACATTTGTCCTACAACATCACTATACTTGAACACTTTCATCACTATGAAACATATATTGAAGGTTTTGGGGGGTAGAAATGGAAAGATTTGGAGAGAAAACATAGATTTATGAGTAAAATTGGAGGTTTTGAGTGGGTATGAGTGAAAACACGCGCAAGGAAGAAAGTGAAAACTAAGTCACGTCACTTGCACATGAGAGTCAACGCCGGAAAAAAGAGTCAAGTGGACGGAATAGTATTTTTGGTAGAAATTGGATTAAAAAAAAAACACTTTATAAGGTAGTAAGATATCTTTTTGGACATATAAGGTAGAAAACTGGAAGAATGTAAATATATACGGTAGGATTTGGAAAAAAATTCTTTAAAAATATGTTTGTTTTGCTATAACACGGATTGCGATAGCACCAATATAACACTAGTGTTGTGATTGGGTGAAGATCCCATGGAGTTCATATGTTGTAGAGTTGGTAGAGTTTTACCAAAACGGGTAATAAGACAAAATAAAGAGGATCTCAAAAGCACAAATAAATTAACAGATATATTTATTCTTACATTTTTTGGTAAACTCTATCACATAGAGTTTATTTTCAACTCCATTGGATCTAAATACGTTGTGATACTATCTTTTTTTCCCATTTATGTGTTTGTTTCAGGTGGTCGTGGGCTTGTTCGTTAAGTTTTATTCGCGCGAAAGGTCTGGCCCACGTGAAAATTGTTATGAGAATCTAATCCATTTTTCTTCAAAAGTACAAACAAAAGAAATTTAAGAATCGTATAATTTGCAATCCAACGGTCAATTAATGGAAATATATTACAACAATTGCATTTAAAATTATGGAATAGAATTATTCACTCACTGTGAAGAATGAAGATTAGTAATCTCGCGCCAAGTGCAGTAAGAACAAGTATATGTCTGGTCAAAGGATAGTAAAGCTAACTAATTTTTCCACTTGTACATGTTGTGATGTGATTGTAGCCCAACTAATAATCCGAGTAAATATCTAACATCGTCCTTTTAATTGCCGAAAGTTATTTAGCATCTTTGCCAATTGCCACGTATGGTA
This sequence comes from Spergularia azorica, assembly GCA_038382645.1. Classification (NCBI taxonomy): domain Eukaryota; kingdom Viridiplantae; phylum Streptophyta; class Magnoliopsida; order Caryophyllales; family Caryophyllaceae; genus Spergularia; species Spergularia azorica. The sequence goes on along the minus strand of JBBYHQ010045179.1, from coordinate 20,644 downwards.
TTAAAACTTTCACGCAATATAGTCATCAAAATATAGTACTTTCAAACAAAACACAGAAGAAATCACGGTTTTCTTTTTTATCTTTATTCGTTTAATAAATTAAGATTTGATTCTCCAACATATCGAGTATAGTGAGAGAATTTTGATCAGTTTCTCATTTCTCCGCCAATATCACCTGCTACCATTTGCCTCATTTATAATTAATGCTTTTATAAAGTCATGTAGAATCATTTAAAAAAACATTTATCACGAATTAAAGTAAAGCATTGTTTGTAATTGGACGTTAGGGAATGTAATCCAATTGAATTCTCATGTCCATTTCTAGTATGTTATGGTGACTACCCATTTAGCTATAAAGCACAAATGTTACAAGACACATGGGGCATTTTCATATTAATATCAATTTGGATGTGAAACGAATTTAGGCACAGTACTTGTTCGTTACTTTGATCAAACATGACATTAAATAGAGGGGCAAGCTGTGCGGTGGTAACTGGTAAGTGGGAACACTAGGATGCGTCCCTTCTTCCATGTGATGGTTGCCTTCAATAATCTTTTGTCTAGAAATTGCTCTTCTCCTATTCATATTGCTCTCCACGCGTTAAACATAGATCTGGTTTGAATTCTTGGCAAATATTTGAATCAGATGTCATATATTCAAATCAAATGTAAATAAACCTAATTAACCGAGCAAGAGAAGCATGATAATATATGTGTTGCCATCATGAGGTAATCGACTAATCAAAATAATTCACAATACATAATTAAGGTAATAATACTGTGACGATTCATGGGCTTCTTGTATTTTTGCTTTTTTTTTTCTCTAAATAAAAAAAATAATCGGTGCTCTAGGTAGTTATGCTGGTAGTTGTGGTAGTTGAAATTATAGCTCAAAAGTATTATCATGAAAGAAAAGATAACAAAAGGCACAGTTTAAATAGACATATGGAGTATATTTTGTCGATATGACTCCCATGTTTGCTTGCTTGAGGCATAAACTTGATTTTTTTTAATGTAATAATTTCACTAAGAAGTGGGTTGCGTAAAGCTGAAACATCGATCTTCTTGCATTGTATGGTAGGCATGCATGCAAAAAAAGAAAATTGGACAAACCAAAAACCTATGGATTTGCATGGTTATGTTAATTGGTCCCCTTTATCATCTTAACGAATGAATGCCTTTGATAAAGACCAAGGTACCCTAAAAATAAAGGTATTGTGATCTTTGATGATGGAAGCACGGATGCTTGTTTATTGTACCACATTTGTTTTGGTCATCATCTTTTCAACATTTTCACTAATTTCGTTTCCAGTCATATGTCTCCATGTTAGATGCCTTTAGCAAATACGGAGTACTAGTGTTTTAAAAAGTATATTTAGTAAAAATGGCAAATGACAAAAAATATAGAGTATCCTGAGTCTAAACATTCTGGGTATAAGAGTGACGTGTTATCGTCAACGACTCACCGAATATAAGTTTTTTCGTACTTGAACATGAATTGTTTTTTTTTTTTTCCTTTTTTTGTTGGCAGAAGGAAATGTACTAAACTTGTTAAGGTAGCTCACTGCTCACTTACATATTTACCCCGTATTTACTACATTGACTATTCTATTGTGCTTGACCTAGTGTAAGTCATACGTTAAAAAGCTTAATTAATCAATCAATTAATTGTATTGACCTTTCCCCTTTTACTAATGGAAAACAGAGACTAGTCATGCCAAGTTACTACATAGCAAAATGTTGAGTAAATTTGGGGCCTTGACTGCTCGACATTATGCAGATTATATTCAAAGCAGTGATGTCCTGATCAATCTAATTCCCATGTTATGCTGGTCAGTCTGGCTCTTGTTTTTTTCCTACCAAAAACCACTGCTAGCATCTGAAGTCTCGCAGATCCTCTTCGTAATAGAGGAGTGGAGACCATACTTAGAAAATAATTTTTTATTTTTTAATTATGGTCTCACTCTTTTATTTTGAGAGGGATCACCATGCTCCTAGTGCTCTCGAGAGCATGATATAAGTATTGTTGAAGTCTGAACCTTGCTAGCTTCCTCTTTCGACCGCCGTAAATCCGTAATGTAGTTAGTTGCAAGACCGGTGTTGCAACCGCAACTTCAATCACATCCATAAATACTTCAAATTATTTGATGAGACGTAATTATATTATCGTAACACAATTTTTAATCAACCATTGCTATCTTGCAAATACGGCTCATTTGGTCATGTACTGACTGTCAAATTAATCAAAAATTAAAGTATCAAAAACAAAATCATATTTCTAGAGTTTCACTATTGGTCGATTGGTTCGTCAAAAGCTAAAAGCAAGAGCAACCATTAATTATAGACCAATCATAAAAGTCGAACATGATCGATGATAATAAAAGTCCTAATCAACCATATATCTAAAAAATGTTATGGAATTTGTTCATGCATATAATTTCATGGCTACAAATAAAATTGGAGATTGCATAAAATCAATAAAAGAGCAGATATTTTAATCTGTATGGTTGAAGAGTATAGACAAAGTAAAAAAAAAAAAAAAGAAGACAGAAGAATAGATCAGAAGATAACTAGATAAGGATCAGATCAGAGTATATAGGATTTGTAAGATCAGAGGAAGCTCACTAGCTAAGGTGCTCGTCAAAAATTAAATTCCAGAAAAGTAAGTCTTTGGTTATACTTGAGACACTGACTAGCTACACTTTGTTTGTCTGCTCAACGAGAAATTTCTCGTGCCCACAAAATCTCACACAATTTCCTTCTTTAGCTTTTTTCCTAAGCTTCATTCCAAGGGAAACTACGGAGTATGTACCATCTTTTATGCCGCGTAAACCTGTTTCAAGAACCATGATGACAAATACGTGAACAATATCAGTTATCGTATATGTATAAGTTTTTTTTTTTTTTGCTCGAATGATCTTGTATTACTTATAGTTAAACCAAGAAATTTCATATAAGGATTATTTCATTCAGTAACTATATACTTTGAGTTTGAACGATGTCACTAGCTCGAACCATTATTATATAATTATACGCACACACAGAGAAAGGTAAAAAGAAAAAAAATGCCTTGTATTTATATAATTCATGTAGAGCTACGGCTAGGAGTTACGTATATGCATGTGTATCCTTCTATAGTTTATACACAATATATACGTATTTCACATGACTTGCGACATAGGCATGGGGCCTGACTAGCGAATTAGAGGACGGACTCCGTGCATACAATCTTCGGCCGGGGGGGATACGTAGGGGACCTCAAGAGTCAAGAATAAGCTAAGATATGGACCATAAAAAAAAGTATTGTAGTACTTATTTCATGATGACGCATTGACATTTTGATGATATAAAGGCCATAAATTTTTTGACAAGGAATTTAAAATAACAAATTACATGATTTAGGATAAATTGTATCGACTCTTGCAATAATAATAAGATCCTAACCCATTTATATTATGGGGGTGTTTAGGTCAACAATACGCCTTTGAGCATTGCTCATGCAATTTTACACATTGTTATCGTTCTAATCATTGAATTTCTACTACAAGTGAAAAAGAAAAACAATTCATTGAAACAGAGATAGCTCTACCAGGCCAATTAAATAAGACAATTTATCTCAGTTTATTAGATTCTGTAGACTGTGAAAAAATGGGTGTCAAATACGCACAACACGATCTTTTATTGCAATGCATTTTGATCAATACACAATGTTAATCCAGCAAAAGCTAAAATCTTAAAAATATACGCACCACGCACGACAATTTTGTTTTGGTAAAAGATCTACGACGTCAAAATTATAGCGGCCGACGTACATCTCATTCACCGTGCCTACCTTTTTCTAATACGCATTTAACCAGATAGTCAACAAGATTACATAACGATTTCCGTAAATCAAGCATGCTTGTTTTCATGGGTTTCCGTCGAAAAACTACGATTGCAAAACACGAATTTTCGAATTTTAGTGCAAAGAAAACATTAAAATTGACACCACTATAGCATTTCAAAAAAAAAAAAAAAAGAAAAATGACACTACTAGAATCTTCTCAACAAGAAAATTGACACTCTAGAAGAAAGTCCGGAAACAATCAATTATATAGATCCTAGCTAGCTGCCAAATTTGTCGGAGGTGCTTCGCTAACTCGAACTATTTCGACTTTCCTAATTTTTTTTTAAACATTTCTATCAAAATCATTTCTGACAATTTGAAAAGATTATTACTCTTTATCTTACGGGGTTAGATACGTTTAAATTAGATACATGCATATATAACTAAGTGGAATATTTAGCTGGACAAGTGAGAAATTTGTCATCAGAGCAAAGTCAGACTAAAAGAATGTCAACGACGACCAACATGCTTGATGGATCAAGCTAAGGTAAACGTTTGATTAACATAGCTTCAAAATCAAGCATCTTGATTAGCTATGGCACATGCAATGTCAATGATGGATAGTTTTACGTACGGAGTTATCAATTTGGGTTTGGTACGGCAATCATTATACGAACAATTCTCTCTAATATAATTTTACGAGAAAACGCTACTACTTGTAATGTAAATTATATATTTATACATACTATATAGTTGAGCTAGTACATCTTCAGTTTTTGCATGTTTTTGCTTAAGTGCTACGTACGTTAGTTTCTTATCAACAGCAATGATTTGCTTGCAATTTACAAAAATTCATTGACTTAAGCAATTGGAACATAATCATCGTACGTATGTACAACGTACAAGTACGTGCTTCTGCTGGCTGCAGAAGTGCAGAAATTAAAGTCTTCACGTTCACATACGAGATATACCTTTAATTCGTTTTCGTAAAGAAATTACAAGAGCGTATAGCCGGAATTTAAGATTAGAGAACGTTACAAGTAATTGAAAGGACAATGGTACTGATCTACAGTGTGTAGACACTTAAAAGCGTCCACTACAGTAATAATTTTGTTACACTATTAAAATTTTACTACTCACACAAAATAATTTGTCTCTATAAATGTCCATATGACAAAATTCTGATAGTAAAATTATTGCTAATAACTTTTCTTGTCTTGAAAAGAAAATTATAGATTAAAGTACTATAATTAATTTGAAAGTATGTTTCAACCTTTTAATTGTTTTTTTTTTGCTACATTGTTGAGGACTTCATATATGTGATCGCTTTGAATTAGTTACAATAATAATTTCCTCGAGTCAGTGCAGTGTTGAATATACGAATAACGACACACTTTTATTCTCTGCAACTAAAATAAAAATCTCTCTTTTGAAATTACACAAAGTATTCCCACACCACTCTCTAACATATAGTATATCATGTGTTCATCATAACGAGTTGATCAGAATCAATTAAATCGATTAGTCCGGTGATGTACAAAGTCAGAGCAGCATCATATTAATATATACGATTACGCATTACAAATTTACGTTCGATTCTTTCAACTAGTAATTCTTTAATTATCCATAGATCAGCAACTAACAATCTAGCATTGACCTTTTAATATATATATATCAATTCAAAGGCCAGAGAATAATCATATGCACCAGGCCAATAATTATTATTAGTACTATTGACTTCTATTAAAAGGAAAATAACATTATGAGTTTGGTAGTACCAAATAAATTAAATATTAGAAGGGGATGTCAAACCCTATAGTACGGTGCCATGCATTCGAAGACAAGGCATGCATGCACGTACAAGCATATGGTATGCGCCTGGTTTAACGTAATAGGAAACGGGATAATTTACAAAATAGTGCCAAATAAAGCCTAACTCACTTATATTAATTATTTTCGATTAATACGCATACGAATTGAAGTTACAAACACCGATCAATTCCGAGATTGCAAAATCACGTTAAAATTGGTGGTATATATATATTAGGATTATGATATCGATCTTTTGGTTAATTTCAAGGTACAAAAATTGGAATCCATTTAAGAAGAATGTAAAATTATTTCAAGATATGATCGATCGGGGTTAGTTGCGAATGCAATAACACTAGCTAGCTAGCTGAGAATGATTTGCTGAAGAATACGTATATAAGTCATACATAACGGCACGCAATGTGAATTAGAGTAGGAAAGTCACATGAGCGAGCATAGTTCCGTCGAAAGGACTCGAGACATATTCATGTGGGAAGTGTGATCGATCATGCCTTTTCTTTTTCTACAAGTTTCGATTTTTTTTTTTTTTTTTTTTTTGATGTGTTTCTATCACTCTACAATCTACATACATATACAATTCTACAGATAGATGAATAATTGAAGTTAACTTACTCAATAAGTGTATCATTATCTTAAGAAATACTCTCTTCGTAGTTTTAAGAAGTTACTATTTGGACAATAACTTTCATTGGACATATTCCAGTTCTTCCTCGTAACTAAGAAAGTACTAAAAATACTACGAGTACTCTTGGAGTTACGATTAAATTTACGATTATTATAACAGCGTGTGTCAACAAGCACCAACCAACAATCCCTAAAACTGCGACACATTAGAGTAATGAACACGTACATGACGGGAAATCCAAAATAATTGTATTAGCGAAGCTTATGATTAAAGTGTATGTAAGCCGTAAATGAGAAATTTCAAAGAAAATCATTGATGGGGATTAAGACCCATAATCTACGGGGCAAGTAGTTTCGCGCGGCAAAATGATAATCCCTAAAACTTCACTAACACGTCGTTTCGAAACTTTGGTACAGGGACCTAAATTTCATAGATCACCATCTTCTTTAATCTTAATCAACCCAAAACATCATGAAGTTTTCCGAATTTTTGCGTTACTTCATGTGAGAGTAGGCTCGAATGTCTCACACTCATTCTCAGTAGCGCAGCTATTTTAGAAAAAAAAAAAAAAAAAAAACAACCCAACAAAAAAAAAAATTAATTAATTCGGGGTTGGACTTGCTGCTAGTGGGCACATGGGAAGCTGAGTGAGGACGTGACGGCATCCACGTGGAAGATATCTATTGGTTTGGTCAATGTCTAGTGGGCCCCAACTACCTGGTGCGGGGCACATGGGTGGGGGTAAGTCTGTAAACTTAAACTCTAACTACTGGTGGTGGGACTTTGCCTAGATTTAATTGGGTGGGCCTACACAACCACAAACCCATACTCGTATCCATCAGCCCAGCCCAATCACACCGTCTCATTTTTCACCCAATTTACCCATTCAAATAACCGTGTGGTAATATCGATGTCAGTATCACTAAATAAATAATTAACTTTTCAACCATTAAGATGAGGTGAAATCCTCGTAAATAATATCGAATACGAAAACTAGTGTGCATACCTGATAATGATTCACGTAGTGTGTATTATAGATGGTGGTTGCGGATTTCGTACTATTTACATGAATTAATTTGTCCATATGTAGGCTTGTAGTTGGAGTTTAGTTACTAGTTAGGGTCATTTTCTTTAGGATGTGTACTAGGCTACTAGCGTTGTTGCGTTAAGGTGCTTTTTACATTCTAAAAATGGATATTGGATAGGATAACCTACCTAGCTACACCTATAGATGTAACACTATGTAAATAGAGATGGCTGTGTCTTGTGTACCTCTTGATCTAATTGTGTTTGGTCGGTTCAAAAACAAGTTGTTTTTATTCTATTTCATTGGTTGAGTCTTATTGATTTGATTTTATATGATCTTATGTTGATATCCTCAGCACCATGTTTGTTGAACCACGAGTTGTGAAATTTCCTTAATGCTACAGTCTCATTGTGATGAATTGCATGCAATGAACAACTTTCTTTGAATACAAGCTCATTCCGCATAAACGGTTTTTCAAAATGCTCCACAGTTTTCAATCGAGTATGTTAGGTCAATGTGACTGATTATTTTCATTTCTCAACTAAAACTGTAAGATTAATATAAAAACGAAGCAAAGCACGAGTTTTTGTACCGTACTTAGTTTCTGTTTAAGACATTGAAAATCGAAAACTAAAAGCCGATAATTAACGAGATGCTTATATTATAATCAACTTTAACAGTACATACCGGAAAAGAGTATGCAATAGTTATATTATAATCAACTTTAACAGTACATACCGGAAAAGAGTATGCAATAGTTTTGGTAAATAGGTGATTTTACTTTCTAGTTTGATATTCATAGTACTTTCACTATTAGTAATCATGGAAAATGTGATTGAATTCGACATTGAATTACTTTGTTTACTTATTTTGTTAGGCAAAAGGATATATTTCGGATACAATATGTCGTAAAGGAACGAAAAGAAGCAGGATGTGAGGTACAAGATGATTATAACTGCACAATAATTGCCAAAACAAGTACTCGTAAACCAAAAGAACAAAGCATGGAGCATGCAAAAGTTTAAAATAAAGCAACCAGCGAGCCCTGTTCTCCGGTGGAAAAGGGAAGAAAGATCCCTAATTCTGCTTAAATTAAAACACAGTGATATGCTATGTTACACATCAAACTTTCAAGTTTAATTGTTGTACCCAAATTTACTTTATAATGAATATCAAAGTAAATTGTAAATAGGACAAAATCGGTCACCAATATAGCAAAATCTATCATTGATTATAGTGTCGGTGAACTATATATGAAACGAATTAATACTTCATTCAGAAATGCGCTTATTTTAAACTTTTGATCAATACTTATCTACTTCAAAACACCCAAGCACACATTTTCACACTGAGACCATCGTAGTCCAGTCTCAATCCTTAATTCATTTGTCTGCCGGTATTTCGACAAACACGTTTACAGTATCAAGTTTTTAGCGATGACATGAACTTATTAACTTACATTTTCTTTTAAGGAGCACCTCTAACAACTGTCCTCGACGACGAGGTAATCCAAGAACACGACTTTATGTTCTTACATTTTAAAGACCCTAATTTTGTTAGTAGTAGAATAGTACGGCTGTACGGCAGTAAAGACTAGCTGCCGCGTGTGGCTCGAGACTTACTACGAATAAAAAAGAAAAATGGTAAAAAGTAAAACCAAACAAAAAGAAGGGTGAAAAATGGAATAGTAAATTACCATTCCAAGTTATTGCAAAATTTGTTCGTCACAATTTTATGATAACCGGTGATTACGGAGAATAGGTGGGTCCTACATCATGTTCTGCAAGTCGGATACAACTCCTCCGTTGTTAGTTGGTTGCTGCTTTAGGCCCAAACTTAAGCCCACGAATCACAGCCGTTAGTTGCGCCTCGACTTCCGATTAACGCAACAATTTCCACTTCGCTTTTTTTTTTTTTCTTTTCTTTTTTTCTCCTCTGTAAATATATACCCCTGGATTTGGGTCGAAATTCCGGATGATATATCGAACTTTGAGAGAGTGGCAAGGGTATTTTAGTGTTATGACTACTAAAAAGGTGAATAAGTTGGAGTACAACATTTCCGCAAATTTGAGCTTTTAATCTTTTTTTTTTTTTTTTTTTTTGCGTCAAACTTTTGTATTGGAGACTAAGGAGTATTTCTTTTCTTTTTCTTGATTGAATACGTAAGTTAAACGCTTTGGTACATAGCATAAGACAAAAAGTAGCATCCATCAAAGTGCAATTTGGTTTATTTGGTACCTTACTATCTTTGTACTCATATACCCCAAATCTCTCATGTATAATACCCTACCCCAAATGTAATTTTTCCCCATACATCCTCACTAAATGACGGAAACTAAAAGTTTGATCAAAATATTATTTCGTACCTTCAAGTCTTAAACATACTAGTATGCAAACGTTAGTTGTCTCCATTGATAAAAGTCCTGCACTAGTTACATTCGACGACCTTAAGCACCAAAATGTAACATTTGTAGTTTTTATTACTGATTACACCAAACTCTTACACACATCACACAAGTAATTTATTCCGTATATATGAAAATCACCTATTATTTTGAATGTCGGGTACGGTAGTCGATCTACAATCGACCCTGCTCACAAGTCACAACTTGGATGTGGAGGAGTACTCTCCTACTAGTAATGTGAATGCCCTCATCTCATTCAAGAAGATTAAATTTTCCCATAAATATTGGAATTGTCCATTTATTAAGGAGAGTAAAAATTAGATTGAAGGACATAATCCAATCACATGGGACCGCAATGGAGGAGTGAGATACGTCGTGGGCTAGGGCCCATCATCAAAACTTACAAAGGCCCACCAAAGATTGAGCAATTAAATTCCTCTCCCCCTCGTTAATTTTGGAAGAGGTGTAACCAACACGCACACTCAATGCGAGTGTGGACACCCCTGTGACTGTTTTGCCATATTTAACCAAAAATAAAAAGAAAAGCAAAATTCCAAAATTTACCCCTGTGTCCTCCCTCCATAAGTACCTGACCTTCCTGCCCTCATTTCCTCTCCACATCCCTCAACTCCACTTCCACTCTCTCTCCTCTTATTTTCTTCACATTTCTTATTTCCCTCTCCTTTTTCTCTCCAAAACACAAAAAAAAAGGACAATTGTTTTTTTAATTTGAAGTGGAGAAAAGATGGGAGTAATTGGTGAATTAAGTTTAATTACAGTGGCTACATTGTTGGTAATTGCACTTGTTGAGGCTAGAATTCCGGGTAATTACGGTGGTGGTGCTTGGGAAACTGCTCACGCTACTTTTTACGGTGGCTCTGATGCTTCTGGCACCATGGGTATGTTTGTCTCTCCTTCAAATTTTTTTTTTTTTTTTTTACTTGCACATTTTTCTTGGCATTTTTTTTACTCTAATAAATCCCATGTTTGCAATTTTTGTGTTTTTGGCCTTAGTAACATAATAACATAGTTGTACTAGTCACTACTCACTAGTGTGTCACTTTTTACGTATTAGTCGTATTTTCTACATCAAATATAAATGCTAAACGCATCAAAAAATCACATAAAAAAATCGACGTTGACGGCGAATAACATCAATTAACCCCACAAACTCAGTGTTAGGCCTATACAATACCACCACACCACACCTCATCTTGTACATTTCACTTTTAGATAAAAACTCCAAAAGGCCAAAATCGTCATTTCACAATATGTTCCCCACCACAAAGTCACAAACCCTAGCTTTTCCATCAATTAAATGAAATTAGACATAGTTTTCCTCAATAATACTTCAAATATACAATACCGAAAGTACCCCTGATTATTATTGGCGCTTTTTAGGAGGAGCATGTGGGTACGGAAACTTATACAGCCAAGGGTACGGCGTCAACACGGCGGCGCTGAGCACTGCGCTCTTCAACAACGGTCTCAGCTGCGGCGCGTGCTTTGAACTCAAGTGCGCCGACGACCCACGGTGGTGCCACCCTGGTAGCCCCTCTATCCTCGTCACCGCCACCAACTTTTGTCCCCCCAACTTCGCACAGGCCTCCGACAACGGCGGCTGGTGCAACCCTCCTAGGCCCCATTTCGACTTAGCCATGCCTATGTTCCTTAAAATCGCCGAGTACCGCGCCGGTATCGTTCCCGTCGCCTTCCGCCGGTAATTTTCTCTCTCCTCTGTTTTCTCCCTTTTTTTTTATACCGAATTCTGCATTTTTACTGTGTTTTTTTACTGCTTGTTTTTTATACTGTTTGATGTGTGACATTATTTTTGTGGTATGATTTTTTTTTTTTTTTTTTTTGAGGAACGATTTTGATTTTTTAATTAATTAATAATTGAGACTGCTGAAAAAAAAAGTCTGTGCTAGTAGTGTTATTACTTGAGCAAGTAACCGCCGTAATTAACAAGTTGTGGCGTAATTTGGAATCTTCCCCTGAGCACCGTTATTTCATGAGGCATCTTTTTCTGTTAAACGGAAAATGTGTAGCGGTTACTAAAGTATTTGGTATTTCTTGTGCTTCAATTTTCTCGTTATCGATAATGTGTGACCGACACTTTTTAATTATGTTACGATTTACTAATAATGTTCCGACTTTTGGTTGAGAAATGTTAATTGAAATTGGGATTATGTTGCATAGAGTTAAGCATAGTGGGTAAGTGGAGAGTGGTGGTGAGTGATGACTAAAAGTGTAATGAAGAAGATTTGTATACGCATCTTGAGAATATAAAGGAGTGTGGCCTAATAAAATTGAATAACATTGGGTTTGTGTCACTATCTTAATCCTTATAAATTAAGGAGTTGGTTTTGGTTTCCTTTTAATGTCATGGATTAAATGTCTTTGTTTGTTTCCAATTAGCTCAAATGTGTTTGGTTTGATCGTAAAAAAAAACACGAATAATAACAACAAATGAAGTGGTTAGGCTTATCATCACACTAATTAAAAGCTTCTTCTTAGCTTAATGTGAGTGAAAACAAGACAATACCGTAATTTCTTTGTTGGTTTTTTTTTACCATGTTTCAAGGTAAATTGGTAGAAAGTAAATTGATGTTGGTAAATGTTTGATCCACTTTTTTCACATTTGCAATGTTGTGGTGTTTGACAAAATGGTGAAGATTCTCCATTGTTGTGTTTTGGTGTTCTTTGCATATGCTCAAATAGTCCAATGTCTACTTTGTCAGTAATAAAACTGAGCTAGATTTTTCTTGATTTTGCGAAGGTCATCACATGTGAATATTTTTCCAGCTTTTTCTTTATACAAGATCTTGAAAACCCAAAAGTCAATGGAAATGGTGTAAAACACTCCACACAATCACACTCAGTCCAAAGGCCCATGGGCCTAGTTGTACATTTGTACGCGTAAAAAAAAAAAAAAAAAAAAAAAAAAAAACTAGACTCGAATCCGGATCCGATGTGAACCCCTATATATACAGCCCAATATACTATACTGTATGGTATTTAATATTTATTGTTCGTCGCATTTCTCCGAAACAATAAATTTGTCATTGCACGTAACGTTTTCCTGAAGATCTGGACCTTGCCGTACATATATTTGAGGAAAGCAGGTGCGCTCTTCCACAAGCATGTCACCAGGCATAACTGAGTGCACAGTCTTCCATACAAATTATCAGTGACCACTCCATTCAATTCATGAAAACCAACTGACCCTGATCTCATCATTTTCCCACCACACATTCCAGGATCATGGTCCTTGTTCCATGCCTTGACTTATCCTTTTTTGTCCTCAACTTTCGATCCTGCATACCGCCTTATCGTAAGGTTATGATTTGAAATATGAATGACTCTGAGACGGTTCTTGTATGTCGACCATTTACTAATCGGATTTGGTCACAAGACTCCACCAGCTTCCCGAGCTCTCTAGTTAAATAAAAATTAATCTTAAACGAGTCTTGGTTTATGATCACCCTTTTTGTGAATTATGGTTCGACTATGTGGATTAGAGTGACAATATTGTCTGTGTGAACTATGAACATATTAGTTACATAGTTATCTTTGTTAGCTTCCCGTGTACCCGTTTCTGCTCGCCTCTAATTAGCCAACCATGACGTATCTGTGTGTTTATAGAGCTATCCTCATACTCTATTCTTATGCTAATGCAGAGTGCCATGCCGTAAGCAAGGAGGGATAAGGTTTACAATCAACGGGTTCCGTTACTTCAACCTGGTGCTGATCTCCAACGTTGCGGGTGCAGGAGATATCGTGAAGGTGTGGGTCAAGGGAGCAAGGACCGACTGGATGCCGATGAGCCGTAACTGGGGGCAAAACTGGCAATCCAACTCTGTTTTGGTTGGTCAGGCACTCTCATTCAGGGTCACAGGCAGTGATTGGAGGACTTCCACTTCCTGGAATGTTGCTCCCGCCAACTGGCAATTTGGTCAAACTTTTTCCGGCAAAAACTTCAGGGTTTGAGGAAAAAAAAATCCAACAACCAATCAACCAACTTTATTTCAAATCTCCCGCCATATTTGTAGGGTTTGTCATTTTTTTTTTCATATATATATATTGGCGCCATTTTAGTTGGTATTAGTAAGGTGCATGCTTCTATGGTGCTTTTTTGACCATGTGATTGGGGAAAGTGAAAGTTGAACAAAAGAAGAAAAAAAAAAGAGAAGAAATGAGGAAATGTCTCTTTTTCTTTTTTTTCAAGACTTCTCTTAATCTAGGTTTGGAGGGGAAGGGGTTTAATTTTTATTTAATCTTATTTTTCGGGTTTCGTTTTTTTTTTTCGAATTTTGGGGGGGAAGGGAAAAGTGAATTGTAATTTGGAGAATTTGGGAAGGTTGAAGTGGCTGCAGAAATTTGTAGCCCGCAGCCTAATGATCTTTCTAATTGATGATCATCATATAGTATATGATACAATGTAGTAGATGTTAAGTTGGGTGTCGAACCGCTGTTGTAACTCTTTTGTTGGTGAATTAAGAAAAAAACTTGTGCTTGCCTTATTTGTTGTTTTGATGTCGATCATTTCAGCTCAATTTTGTAGCAATATCAATTATCATCCTACAATTTTCGTATAAAGTCCATGAAGTTGAGAAAATGTGTGACCAATTTGCCAAAATGACAACTTACTGGTAGAGGAATGTATTTAAGTCTCACCATTGGCATAATGCAGTGATTTATAAGTAGTTCATGAAATGTTTTCACGTTTGAAGTTGAAAACTCATCCCAAAACCTTAAAAGTACGACTTTACGAGGCAATGTCCAAGAAATTTTGCTTAAACATCTTTTCTCTGGTTTGTGAAACAAGGATTATGGTGAATTTGTACTAATGTGGAAATGTCTACTCTTACTAAGTAATGTCAAATCACCCTGAATTCCCTAAAACAACCACATGGAGTGGGGTTTGTGAAACAAAATTTGTCAAAGAAGAGTTTTTAGCTTGTAGTGTAAGCTGTAAAAGGTGGTTTCAGATTCATCAATTAGCTGTTTTAGCAAGGCTAATTATCTTAGGATTCCTCATGCCATAATTTGAAGAAAGAAACTTAAAAGTAGTAATGATGAGAATCTTTGGATGCTCTTTTATCCAATTTTCACCTTCTACTTTACTAGCAATTACATAGTTTGCTATTCAATGCTACTAAAATGAAAGAGTAAAGTGTCCAAAGTCTTCATTTTATTTGTCTAGCATGCCCTGTAGAATTAGCTTTTGGCACCGGATTGTCTCCATCATTTACAAGGAAAAGTTGTGTAGGCGTGTAGCACATATGTTCACCTTAGAAACTAGGCCAAAAGGAATTTCGGATTCCGCGGTAAATTAATGTTTTGTTTACGTCAATTATTAGTTTGAGTAGCTTATTACGGCAAAATGGTCATAGTTTTAACATCCAACATTGTAAGAAGATACGAAACACCACCGTTCACAACTCGAAAAACTGTGGAATGGGGACATGTGTGTGGCTGAACAGGCTGTATAACGAGCCAAAGACGAGCACAAACGAGGCAAGGATGTGAGCAACCTCTCTGGAGATCTCAAGAAATTGCAACTAGATAGTAAACTTTTGTGACATCTTTGGCTCATGGCTTTGTTGAGTTAATCCCTGGGAGGCTCAGACTTAAACATCACACCTTCAAACAAAGTAATACTAGCCACAGTTTCACATAATCAGACCACATAAGGCAACATTCCCAACAGTCAGAGCATAAAACATTTACAACGACAATAAAGTCGATTTTTGTTAGCCTAAGGATCAATTTCAGGTATGATGATGGCCATCAGAATTCCAGAAGTGCATATGTCACAGTTTTTTTTAAACCTTATATGAGGCGTAAAGTCTGCCTAAATCCTACACCATCCCTGAATCATTGGTTCTGAACTAAGCGCCACCATAAGCTGGTTTTGCCGTGTATTCTCTACGAAATAAGCTAATCTCACTATCTCTTTAGTCTTTTCTGAGTTCTCCATTTGTTGAGTATGAATTCCGCACCTTCCTTAAGAGTTGCCTTTCTTCCTTCCTTCACGTTCCAAAGCTCTGGCACTGGATATCGACCACTAGGATTGTACTCGTTCAACTCAGTCATCACAGTTGTCAAGGCGTGCCAACCTTCCTCACCCAGATCATTTATCAAGCTTTTCAATCTCTCATCCTCTTCATTGATAACTTCCTGAATACATAAACAGCACAAAACAGTACATGACTACATGAGAGGATATTTGGATAGACATATTACAAGCACACAGTTCGACAGAAAAAAAGATCATAGAAGTACAAGTAGAACAGATTATCTAAGACTTGTCCATTCAATTTCAGCACTGGTGGAGTATTATACAATGACTTACAACACACTTCAGCATAAAAGATTATAGAGGCATGATGCATGAAAGTTCGCACAAGACAGATTTTACGTAGTATGCTTCTGCTCAAGCACATAGAGCAGGATAAGACTTGTTAAAAGCCTGGTGTGAGGTGTGACCAGCCTGAATGAAAGGGGTCACAATAGGATGCCAACTTCCTTGGCAAAGCCACTATCTTGCAGCAAAGGGAAGGGAGAAAAGGCGGCTTATTTAAGATCATACAGTATGCACTATAGCTGCCTAGCAGGATACTAGTAAAATCAGGAGTCTTTACCAGCATCATTAACTTGTAGATTTTCCTTCACCAGTTAATAGGGAACTTATAGATTCCAACTTCAAAGGTTAAAGTGAAAGAAAAAGGCATATGTACCTTCTCGACTCCATTCTCCGTGATGATTCTGAAAGGATGCCAAGCAGGATCATCAATGTGAGACCTGCAAAGTTCCATCAGCTCCTTTGATTTGGTAGGTTGAGCAGGGTACTTCTCTTTGGCGACCTTATCAAACACTTTCCCTTCAAGACATCCTATATATTTTACGACTATTGTAGCACGAACTGCTTTAGCATCTTTCAGTCCCTGCAAGTGATCATAACAAAGCATGTTGTAAGTCGACCTACAAGTCAACAACCTAGAAATACGGTGTACTCTAGTAAGGGGTTATAATTAGGCGGTGGCTCAAAAATATGGATCATCATAACGATTCATCATTTTCGTGTAGTTCACATTTGGGAGTCAGGAAACCACGCAAAAGTTTCCCTACTATCTTTATATATCTTGATCTTCAAGCCTCGGCTATTTATCAGAACAACAAACACTCATTTTCTGATCTACGTTACTACTGTTTTCCTTCATTTATCGCCAATCAAGTAGGAATGCATTCCAATTCATTTCACATGTCCATATCATGCTGCCATCAGTTTCGGAATACTTGCAGATAAGGCAGAAAGACTTACATTGATAAGCTCTTTACGTGCTTCCTGCAACTCATCATTGGTGTTTCTTTCTTTAATTATCAAAGTCTGAGCCAAATCTTCCAAGTCCCCCAACTCTTCTTCCTTCTCCTTCAACTCTTCATTGATCTGTTCCATCTTTTTCTTTGTCTCGGCGTCCCTTCCCATGTGTTCCATAACCTGAGAAGCCCCTTTCAGTTGCTCAATTTGCAGTTCCAGCGCTTGCCTTTTATCTATTTGATTCTGCAGGTCCAGAATTTTCTTGTGCAGTTCCTCTTTTTCCCTCTAGCAAACACAGGCCAGATAAGTGAGCAAGAGAGATAACCCCAACAAAATTACATCAAAAGACGCAATTAGTAAATCAGCTACAAACTGAAAGAATGTAAACTCAAGGCAGTGTAGTAAGTGAGAAGTAACCTTCTGCTCTTCTACAAGTCTTCGAACGTTCTCATCTGCCTTCTTCTGCTCAACCGATGCCATTTCATTCTGAAAATAGAAGGGAAAAACAACACCACACAATCATTATAAACAATCAAACAGGCCCAACTGTACAGAACTAAAGCTAGAAGCATCAACTAGCCTACACTGACTTACAACTGAAGCCAGTTTTAAGAACAAGAAGTGAGCACTAAATCATCAGTCAATAAAAAGCTCAAAACACATGTAAATATTACCATCTTCCTAAGACGCCGGAGCTCAATTACTTCACTGTCGTAGTTAGCTTCACGTGTTTTCAAATCCTTCTCACGTCTCTTCAACTGCTCCTTCCGCGATTCAAGTTTCTCCTTAAACTTCTCATGGTCAACAAAAATCTTCTCTGTATCTTGCATAGTCTTCTTCTGTATCCTTTTCATCTCTGGTTAGGAAAAGACATATCAGTGGGTCATGGTGACATGTTCAATTTAGAACCAAAAGAAGATACAACACAATGTCTTTCTCTAAAATACTTGGTGAAACGGTAATACCTTCATTGTAAGTCTGAGTCATGTTATCTTTCTCTTCAATCGCCTTGTTTAATGATGCACAGGTCTCGTGAAGCTTACTCACCATCTCTTTGCATTGACTATCCTTCGACATGATAGTCTGTGTAAGGTTTGACACTAGGCTTTTTGTCTTCCTTTGTTCTTCAACTTCAACCTCGTCAATTGACTTGAGATCTCCGTTATCTTTAAGATGCTTTCCAATCAGTCCATGGGAGTAATAATCATCTTCTCTTGCAGCCCACCCGTAGAGCATGGATCCTCGAGATCTCGTTGTGTACCAAGCTCGCCTACCATGATGATCAGACTCATAGGATTTCTCAAATGCCATAGCATTACCAAACCCCACAAAATCCTTGTTAAAATACACAATAGCAAATCCAGAGTGGCCTTCACGACTCCACAAAGGAACGACCTTTGAAGGATTAAAACCTTTCGCAGCCAGTTCATCCCTAAGTTTGCTTCCACTTTCCCCAACGTACCTTCCATTCTTCTTCTCAACAGGAAGGTTAGCTACTATGCCCTTCCATGGCCAAACAAACTTTTCATTTCTGTCATAAGTTAGATGTGAACTGCTCCTCTCAGAAGGTTTTGATGATTCTGCACGTACGTCTGAGATGCTCTTTTCAGGTGCTCTTGAAGATTCTCTAGGACTACGGTATTTTGAGATGCTCTCTTCAGGTGCTCTTGAAGATTCTCTAGGACTATGATATTTCTCCAAGTAGTCTACTAGTGCTATATGATTTCCCTTCTCCTTTAATTTCCCACTCCTTGAGTTTCTCTTAATACCTTTGGCATGCTGTAGCAGGTCATTGTAGCGATACTCTTGCATTCTCTTTCCACGGCAGAAGGGACACTTAAACGTGTTTGAAGATACCTTAACCTCATATCGCTTCTTCTTCAATCGCGCATATACCTTGTCTGTATAGTCTTCCAGCTCTGATTCACTCAAATCAGTATCTTCATCTGAAGAGTGCCTCATCTCCTGATACCGATGAAATGACCAGAATTAATGCAATTTTGAACAAATGAAGGGAACATCATACAGGTAAGGCCTACTAATGTCATTGTTCATCTAGAATCATGAAAACAAGTTCTAGGTGACATATCCAGCACACCACATTGTTGAAGTAAGAGAAATACCCTTAATTCATCGTAAAGTTAACTAATCTTAGCAATCCAAGTGAGAAGTTCCAGAAGTGTTTCCAGGTATACTACACTTACTTACTAAGATTAGGAGCACAAAAACAATAGGAGCTTTCTACAGATCATCAATTTGAAAGAAGGAAACAGTTTTGATAGCTCTACGAGCAACACGCATGCCATATCACAAACAGAAGCAATGTTGAAGAAAGCTACAGCATAGGTTGACGAATGAATAACCAAACCAATAGGTGATGATGGTTCAGTTGTGCATAACTAAAGTCCAGAACTCGTGTGCCATAACTACAGATAACTTAAAGTACATAACATGCTGAGTAAAACAGTTCAAGAAATCTTGACTGGGCACTTTAATGAACAGCCACCAACACGTTGAGTAAAACAGTTCACGACTTCATTTAACAGTTTTACATCTAGGGAAATTCTGTTCTCAAATCCAACATTACACCAGAACAATGTACGAATTAGCAACTCCTTCACAACATCAGAACATCAACTAAACAAGACAACCTTCAGCTTGATATATATCCGGAAGAAGCCACAAATGAGAAGAAATCTAGCAGGCAGCAGCCACATGAAATTTCCTACCATTAGTCCTTAGAGCACCACAACAACAATGATAACAAAGGTGCAACATGAATCTACCATAACTTACCTTGATACTTTACCAATAACAAACATATTGACAAGCATGACCAGCCATAGGATACGTTATTCAGAGACAGCAAAGGAAGTGATAACAGGCAATATAACATGAGGACCAAAGCAACATTACGACCCACATTTGCCAAAACATGAATATTTTAGGCATCAAAGCTTGATTGAAGCCGTGTTGCGTTGACACCCCAGAAACCATGAGAAATCACACTAGTACCAACATCCAAAATCAATAGATCTCTACACAATCCCTCAAATTGCACACTACTGACAATTTTTTTTGACAAACAAGCTTCCCAGACGACTAGCATTCAACAATCAACAATACCCAAAATGACACATGACCGTTCTATGGCCACTGTGTTCTCAAGTTCCACCATTACCTTGCAACAAACAGATATAAGTTACAAAAATCACAGCCAAAATCAGAACATGACCTTTCAATCAGATGATAGTGCTATCAATCCACAATGACAAATTTCTAAAGGACCGAAGGAGCCACAAAAAAGACGAGCAAAAAGACGTCTTCTCGAGCATCAACACGAAATTGAAATCTTTTCATAACTACCACATTATTCATGAATATCACCACACCATCAACGACATCGAAATTAATACTTCTTCGATTAACTATAAGCTTGATCAAAAGTCTGGAACTTTCAATCATCAAAACTCTAAAATAACCGAGTAACCGCAACACCATACAAATTCAAAACAAAGCTAACAACTTGGCATTAAATATCAAATAAACCAAAAGATATCAAAAGCGAGCAAAACAATAAAAAGATTGAAACTTTATAGCGTTCAAC
>JBBYHQ010045088.1:0-32289 GCA_038382645.1 Spergularia azorica | reverse complement strand
TATTGCTATAAATAGTGATAAATTTTGGTACCATACTAAGTGAAAATCATCATACCTTGATCAATCTTGGTGGATTGGAAGAACCATGCGTAAAAGTTTTATGAATGTTATTCTGATATGATTTGAATTGATTAGTTACGTACAATTTAGAAAGAAGCTAGATATTAGGGTAAAAATAAAAAATAAAAAAAAATAAAAAAAATGGTATAGCAACTTCTCCCAGCCTAAGGAAGATCCGCCTCTGACCACAATACACGTACGACAATGCACCACTTTATCACGATCACCTACCCAAAACAAGACATTACTATTTATAATAAAGTTCCCTTGATCTTGTTCCTATATATAGTATGTAGGTCTGGAATCATCTTGTCTACAAACAAAGCTAATCAGTATTCACTCATTTTAATTAGCAAAGCCAAGCTACTTTAAGTGAAGGTGACAATAATTGTTGACATGAAGTTAACAGGAACAGTGAAGTGGTTCAATGAGAGCAAGGGATTCGGGTTCATAACGCCTAGCGATGGCTCCAAAGATGTCTTCCTTCACTTCAGCGGAATCCAAAGCAACGTGTTTAAGACCCTTGCAGAAGGCCAAAACGTCGAGTTTGAGATACAAGATGGCCAAAAAGGCCCATCTGCTGTCAATGTTAGGTCAATACTATGATCACAGCAGTCCCGGAAAATTTCATGCTGTTAAAAGTTTATCCATAAGATATTTCATGCTGTTAACACCATATCCACGATTATGGTGCTGCCCCAAGCATTTCTCGATTTCCTTGTTATAAAATGTTTGTAATAAAGATTTACATTATGCATGCAATGGGAATTGGTGAAGTGGATGCTATTCATTACCCAGTATTTGTTACTTTTTGTATCATCCGAGTTTTCGGTCTGGGGCTGTGATAGGATAACATAGAACAACAAAACTCTTTAAGAAATACATTTTCGAGTTGATATGGGGTTTATAATCGCGAGTTAGTGCAGTAAGTCTACAATGAGAACGAAGCAAAGCAATAGCAGTGTAGCAGACTTACATTTTAAGTAGCTTTCCTTCTCATTTATATCATGAGTTCTTAGCAACAGATGCAGAACTCAAATCCTCAGTGCTCAATGGCTCATGCAGCTGCAAATATAAAGGAAATGTGTTACGGTTGGAATTCATATGTAGGCCGAAGGAGTATAGCCTGAGGAGAAGAATGATCGAATACACAAATCAGAAGTACCCTAGCAGATGTCAAATTATATCATTAAGATCAAATTTAAGAACTAAAATCACAAGTGATAGTGTGTAGATCCGTAAGCTGACTGAAAACAAGGGCTCGGGCATTTCTCTGTTGATTATGAAGCCAATTCTTTGAACAGAGGGATCGTCAAGGTTAATAAAACTATACGTTAATAGACTAAAAACATTAACATATTCAACACTTCAGCTTCTGACATAAGATAACCCTGAGAAATAAAGGGATCAGCTAGCTAGGTCAATATTATGTTTATAAGTTGGAATTTAACTACATGTTTTTAGCATTCTAGCTATTCAACAGGAGATGAATCCAAAACCCTAAAAATCGCCACTCAAAACCAGCAGCGGACAGAGTGAAAAGGTAAAATAGAAAAATGCAATGCACACAGCATCAGGTGATTTTGATACCAGCACAATGCCTCCCAAAGAGGTGGCTAGGCAAACTATGCACTGTACCCATATGATTAAGTCTCCCTTGAGAAATCAATACTACGTATAACACATACACAACTGGTAGTGACACTATGATCACTGCAGTCCCAGAAACACGCTGTTAAAAATTAATCCATAAGAGGATATTTGCTCCTAATAGATGTTTCTGATTACCAAATTAAATCAGATAAACAATTGCAGATTTGCAGTCCGTTAAGATTATGAAAAAATCACTTGAAAGATTCAACAACAAATTTGGATTCATTCATGTTAGACATCACATCCAACTTTTAAGCAAGGAAGTGTACAAAATACAGGACATATTAGTATGAAGTGTAATATTCAAAGAGATGTACGCCAAATAATCAACTTACTGCCTTAGCAACAGCAAACCAGTGAAACAGACGCAAAGAGGCATCATCTTGTGAAGGAAGACTGTCGTGGTTCCAGAATGTCATGTTATCACATTTAGCTAGCATCTCCCAGCTATTTTCACTGCTATTGGGAATTTCCGAAGCTTCATATCTACCGGCAGTTTTGTTAGCTTTATCCTTGCAAGGTTTTTTCTTTCCCAATATAAAACCTGATGACGAAAGAACAAAAGAACGTATCAAAACCAATCGAAGAAATGTCAATCTATGAAAAACAGAAGCAGGATGCAAGTTTCAAATGATCCCAAATCTAAATCTGGCCTTCAGAGCTCCTCAAACATGGTGCTTGAATATCATAGTAAAAGACTAAAAGTTGCTAAAGTGCAGCTCACTATTCTCAATATGCTGGTATACTCCTAGACTAGTCCTAATTCATTAACTGCTTACTCTTGATATCGCTTCATATACATTTTCAGTAGAGCCATCAATTGCGTTATAACAACTTATATACCACTCGAGAAGACAGTACTTAGGCATCTGGTTCAACAGCCATGCCATATGATGGCAGCCTCAATCTTTCAACCTAAGCACTCAATGTCAAACTAAGAAAGCTAACCATGGACTTCCCTAATTTATACGTGTATACGATCCATCTGTACTAAGAGAATGAAACCTTATATCCAAATCAAAACAGCAGTTGCTGCCAAAACAACTACTCCCTCCATTTCATTCAATTGTTTACGTTGGGCTTGGGTTACCCTCACAAAACCCGGCCTAACGTAAACAATTGAATGAAATGGAAGGAGTATTATTCTGATTACATCTCAAAACTTTACTGAAAATGTTCAAGTCATGTCCCCTTGTTTCAATGGCTCTAGTGGTTGCTATTCTTGTTACAAGATTATATCGGAAAAAGCTTCACTTCACAATATACACATCAACACAGTGATAATTCAACATGACATTATCCTAGGATAATCAAGTCACAATACACAAACAATCAAATATATATACTCCAACAAGAATAAATTTCGATTTCAGTGATATCAGTATATCACTGTAAAACTCTATAATTGCAGTAACTAGCTTATTACTACCAAGTCCACAACACACATCTCCACAACCCGAAATCAAACCCTACGATACGAAATAAATCGTAACAAAGCAAAGTCCTGTAAAAGTCATCGAGGGGTGGTACTCATAACCCGGGTCTAAAACCCGTTACCATAAAGAACTACCCTTTTAGCTCTCTTGCACCAAAAGAGAAAAGAAAATGTGAAATTACCAGAATAACCCTCCGGAAACTGAACAGAAGCCCCCTGCAGTTTCCTGCCTCTAAAGAAAGCTTCTTCCACACCCAAACCATCAACCTCAATCCCTACAAAAATCCAAGACAAAACCCACAAAATAAATCAACCAAAAACATCGAATTAACTCCAAAATCAAAATGGGTATTTGAAATTAACAAGGATTATTGCAATAATTGAAGAAATTACCAGTGGATTTGGGCTTGAAATAGTGGGAAACAGCGGTCGGACCAGTGAACTTTACGCAACATGGGAGTTGATGAACATGACCAGTGAGATCTGTCACTGAATCTTCTTCTCCAAGTTTTGGAGGAGAGAGATTAATTGTTCCTGTGCTACCAATCATTTGTTCAGTTTCTATGCCATTTTTCTCCATTTTTTTGGTTTGTTTTGTTTGAGACCCAACAAAAGTTCTAGTTGAAGTGTATGTTAAACCCTTGTGTTTTGTTCTTGAAGCTAATGAGGTTTTTTCCCCCTTTTTATGGATTTTCCCGCGCTTCTTTTTTTTGTGGTGATATGATGATTCATTATTTTTTATTTTCTAGTGAATCAATCTATTGTGATTTTTGTGATCATCAATTAATCATTTTTTTTCCCATGAAGAATCACATTTTATGATTAGTTTGCAATATTAAGAATAATGTTTTTATTTTTTCAAATAAGATTGTAAATTCATTGGATCTGAACTGATCTATTCGCTCTTTATTTTAAGTTGAAGAGAACAAGACTTTGAAGTTTTAACCTCTTAAATTAGCATAAAAAGAAACATTACATATGAATTTTAGTGTACAAGAGGTCAAACTTTTAACTTAACACACGTCAAAAATTTGGTGATTGGTAAATGAGAGATAAGAAGGCAACCATGTGTTACCTGCCACTTGCTTTTTATTAATCTTTTGAGCAAGAGCTCTTCCACTCGAGCCTCCTGGATCGTCACTTGAGTCACATGCTCATAACTGCTCACGATGAGAAATGTTAAAGGATATCGAGAGTCATAATCGCACTCGACTAAATAATGAGTCATTTACCCACGAAATATTTAGGGCTCCATTGATATCGACCTACAATGGTTTATGGACTTAAATCAAAAAAAAAAAATCAGATCGAACTTTTTTAATTGATCCACGTCATCGTTTGCCACACATGACATGACAGTATGACACACAACACCAAGAGAACGATGGGCAAATCTGAACCGTACAAATACATCTAAAAATAAAAAAATAAATCCAAAAAATAAAAAATGAAAATCCACGCAACAATGACTCGCCACGGCGACAAAAATTGACTCATCTTCTTTCTTCCCTCTTTTCCAACAGAGTATTCCGAAACCCTAATTTTTATTCAATTCAATTCAATCGATTGAAAAAAACCCACCTTTTGATTTGATCTTACACATCTATCCAATTCACTTTCCCCTCTCAAAATTCACGTTAATTTACGTCGATTTAACCCCAATTTCACCAGATTTCACGTAGAATTTTTCTGGGTGTTGATTTAATTGATTGGGATTTAGTTGACTAGGTCGTTTGGTAATTTCTCCGAGTTCAGCCAATTTTTACGGTAAATTATGTGCAATTACTTGTTTAATTTTGGTGGTTTATAGTTGAATTTGTGAATTGTGGGTTTAATTTTGTGATTTTTGTGTTTTTGTAGGATGAACTTGTAGGTAGAGCTAGATTTTGAATTGTGAATTATGGGTAGTAGTGAAACGGATAAACCAGCTAATGAGCCGAAGACCCCGCCTCCCGCTACCGCCCCAGTATGATTCTTATGCTCAATTTTGATCTTCTTGTAGCTCAAGTTTTGATCTTTGAAGTTGTGTTGTTATTAGTACTGTGATGTTATATTGAATGCTTATGTTGAGCTTACTGAATTTGGTGAATGGCTCGTTTTTGTTGTTTTAGGAGCAGTCTTCTGCCACGAGCACGGCTACTGTTAATCCTGAGTGGTCTGGTTTTCAGGTTTGTGCTTTGAACTGATTGTTATTGGCTTATTGCTTCTGTTAGTATAGTGTTACTCCAACTTGGTTAGCGATAACTGCATCTGTCGATCATGTTAAGAGATCGCATGAAGGGTTACTTTTGTGTGTCTGGAAATTTTCAAAGTTTTCGATTAGTTTAGTGTCCGGAGTGCCACATTGTTTGGTGTGACGTAGGGTTCATTTTGCGGATTGAGGACTTTGATGTTGAGTGGATAGTTTGAGCAAATATTAGTTGTTTTGGAATTCGAGTAATTTGTAGTTGAGGCTTGGTATGAGGAGGTGATATATCTCTTGGTTGTTGAACAGGCATACTCACCTATTCCTCCACATGGCTACATGGCTTCTAGTCCCCAAGCTCACCCCTACATGTGGGGTGTTCAGGTACGTTTTGTAACATTATGGTCCTATTTGAATTCTCGACATTAATGGTAGTCTGACCCTCATCTTTATTTTATGATCGTCAATGGTCTAGTTGCCTTCTCCATGGCGGTCGACATTAACATGGAGAGAGTCTTTGAGCATTTATGGAGTGACATATTTGTTTTTCCAGTTGTATCTCAATGCATAAATGGTCTTGATTTTCTTGCTGTGCAGATTCCAAATTTCTGACACTTATACTAGTTGTCTCTCGCAGTTCAGAAACATATCTATTATCGATTCTGATGAGTTGTTTTTATTGTTGTGCAGCATATGATGCCACCATATGGTACCCCGCCTCATCCATATGTAGCCATGTATCCTCATGGTGGTCTATATGCTCACCCATCTCTTCCTCCGGTACAAATCTTAAATTTCTATTACTCACACCTTCTTTCTTTTATCTTGAGATTCTTGACTAGTTGACTCTGGTTCTAACTATGCGGGTGCAACCTATACGTGTCAGGGCTATAACCCATATGCTCCATTTGCAATGGCCTCTCCAAATGGCATGGCCGAGGCTTCAGTGAGTTATTAGCCTTTGTTCTCTTTTTTAATGATTAGGTTTCGTAGTTCTATGGTGGAACTTATTGAAAGGAAAATGATGTAGTTGCTATTGTAGGGGAATACTCCTGGGAGTGGAGATGCAGACAGCAAGCAGCCTGAGGGGAAAGAAAAATTACCTGTGAAAAGAATGAGTGGGAGTTTGGGTAGTTTAAATATGATTACTGGGAAAACTAACGAAGAAGGTAAAACAACAGGAGCATCTGCTAATGGCGCCTGCTCCAAAAGGTATTGTGTAGCTCAATCGTGGATGTTACCGTAAGCATTCTGTTATTAGGTTTAAGGGAAGTTTTCAAATAAACACCATTGTGTTCATCCTACCTATCCATGTGTGCCTTTCTTCCCTTTCCCTAAACATTGACCATCAGGAGGACTTTCTAACTATTTCCCATAATTCATCTTAATCTCTTTTTATCATGAATGTACGATTCTTTTTAAGGGTTCGAATTCTTTAATCTTACATTAATTTTGCATATAATTTCATCTCTATTGTCCCCCAGACGAGTACGAGTTTCGTCTTTCTGTCTCTTCAAGGTCATGTGCAATCAATGAATATATCTTTATTATGTATCACTTTGGTGTCTTTTATGAGAGTATTGGTAGGAAACTAGGAATCATCGTATTTTAAGGCTATTATGAACCTGCTTGCAATCTATGATGATTTGACTCATTTAATATGTTTGCGTTGGCAGTGCTGAGAGTGGAAGTGACGGTTCAAGTGACGGGAGTGATGCAAATTCTCAGAATGTAAGACTTTATAGACCTGTTATTTTCACGTACATCTTTGTGCTAGGTGTTCCTATATGTAGGCTCCTTTAACCAATTACTATATGACAAATATAGTTTTACCAAATATAGAAGCATACGTAACAGTAAAAAGCCCGGTGCACATTGGCGTCCTTGTAAAGCAAGGGTCCTGGGAAAGGTCCCACCACAAGGGTGTATTGAGGGCAAGCAAACGTAACAGTACAACAACAACATCAACATCAACATCTTTACTCCAGTGCCTTAAAGGCTCCCGCCATACGGCGGGGTAAGGGGGGGTCGGATGCACGCAAGCCTTACCCCTATTGAAACATAGAGAGGCTGCGCACGGATGACCCAAAGAAAATAAGCTAATGTAACAGTACAAGAGGAAAATCTCTATCTTTACGACCTTGAAGAATTTAGAGCTAAAAAGTCATTTTTCTATAATAATGCTTGTTACTTTCAAATTCTTCTCGTGAATATCTCATTTTATCTTAACTGTAGCATTCATTATAGTTGATTAGTGAAGAGAGGGAGACCGTGATACCAAAGTATAACATTAGGAAGTGGATAGGGAGATTGAGAGTTGAAAAACTAGAATAGCTTTCATGACAAATCAGTTCTCCTCATCTTGCTTCTGCTCCCCTGTCAAATTCAATAATTTGAAACTCACATTGGAAGGTTTAACGCTATGAAAAGAAAATTATGGTGGGTTGCAGCTGTCCCTTGACAGCATGTTTTTTTTTTTTAATGGGGTACAATACTTATTCTACAAAGCTTAGAACTTAAATTATAGTCATAGAGTAAAATACTGTGGAGAAGAGGATTAGGAGAAAGGACGATCCAGATCTGATTAATCTCTTTAATACCAGTATTTTACTCTTTATTGGACGCACTGCAATGTACATTAATGTAGTATGATAAGGTCCCTCTTATGAGTTAGTGTTCTAAGTAGAGGGTTAATCTAAGTTGGGTACTGTGACCCTGTTTCCTCCTCCCTTGTTCCTTAGGAAATTATTTGAATGACAACTGCATGATGTACGATGCTGCCAAAGCTCTTGATGATGGGTTAATGAATTGGCAATTAGATTGTGCCAGGTGTTGGTGAAGTTGTTGATGGAGATTTCAGAATGGACAAAATTTAGGGGTCCAATATTGTGAGTTTGTGACGTCGTCGATTATGCTTTAATCTCATTTGAATTTGATTAATGACGATACTATGTTTACTGAAAAAGTTGTGGAGATATAGTAGTGTAAACAGTAGTCAGAATTTCACGGGAGTTGCCTTAATGAACTGTTTATTGTCCAGGTAATTTTTTTTTCCTTGAGGGTTATTGTCCGGGTAAACGTTAAGAGTGCACATTAGGGAATGTGCTTCATACTTAATCGCCATCTTAAAACCGTAGTATCTTTGAAATGACTTTTTGTGGCCTAACAATATCACTGGCAGAATCTTATGTGTTTGTACTTTGTATGTCTTTTTGCTCAAATAACTGAGTAGTTCGTTCATGGAGATGAAGGATAACCCTGAGTAAAGTGGTGGTTTTGATAATTTTCATGTCATCTGCTGAATCCTCTTAGGTGTTCTATACTTCTATTGCACACTGGCAATGTGTCAATGCTTGACACTCCCTCTGTCCTTATTTTAACTACATAGGTCCAAATCACAGTTTCTAAGAAAGTGGAATAGATAATGAGAATTTATGGCTCACTTGGGATAAAATTACAACTGAGGGGCATTGCATGTTTGCTTATTCAATCAACACAGCAATTAAAGTAGGGCATTTTCGCCTAAGATTATGCAAATAAGGAAATATTTCAATCAGGAAGTTGAAAGATGAACACCTTATAAGTACAAAGTTTATAGGTCAACAGAGAGAGTAGGAATCGGTAATTTTAACATTTCAGGTTGCTGTTGCTTTTTAATGATGATTTGAGTCTTTAGAGTAGTAGTTAATTTCTTTTCCCTTTGCTATCGTTGCTTAAAAGTTAATGTGTGCATGCAACGTATCAGATTGTCCACTGCACATTGTGTTTAGTTATTGTTTTTTGGGATGAAGAAATTTCAATATCATTTTTGTACTTGGGAAATTAGGCCTATTCATTTCGTATGTTTATGAAAGTAATCTTCTTACTAAGTACTGTGAAGTAGTAGTCGGTCGATGCAACTCCGACGCAACTTTATTGTGGGTCATCCGGAAATAGTCTCTATTTGTTTTCAACGTATGTGTTAGCTTCATTCTATAAGTCTCTTCATATTTGTGTATCTATTCCCCCACATTCTATTCCCCCCCTTGTTGTCTCACCCATCTTTTTCTTGATATGATCTGTTGATAGTCCGAAAAAACTACTGGCGCTCATGAGTTGGCATGTTCAATTCTAACAGGACTCACCATCGAAGTCTGAAGGAAGACGAGAAACCACAGAAGGTTGTATAGCAAATTATTAATTATTATCTCAACCTGACAGTGCCGTTTTGTTTTGTAAAGTAAATGTAACATACAACACTACCTTATTGCAGCTGATTCATCTCAAAATGGAAATGCCACCCATGTTACTCAGAATGGTGTAGTAAATGCCCCTCACACAATGATGAATCCTGCAATGTCTGTCATGCCAATGACTGGACCTGGTGCTCTGGCACCTGTTGCTGGGCCTGCAACCAACTTGAATATTGGTATGGATTACTGGGGTGCTCCTGCTTCATCACCCATTCCCGCTATGCGAGGACAGGTTACCGCAGCAGTTGCTGCAGGAATGGTTCCAGCTGGATCGCAGGATAACTTGCAGTCACAGCTTTGGTTACAGGTTCATAATCACTGTTTTTTTTATCGTTCTTTGTTTTTGTTTTTTAATCTATGTACAATGTGGTATGACTATTTGGTGGTTTTGTTAATAGTCCTTGTTGCAAAAATCTCAAAGTGATTGTCAGACCTCCCTGGGCTCACAGCTATACTTGTCCTTCCTCATACACAATCCTTCTTTTTTTTTTAAATTCTTAGGTTATTGAGAGCAGGTTTGTCTATGGTCTTTGAGTACGTGGTAGCGAGAATAGTGACTTTAAGGAACTGATAAACTGAATGCATATTCACTTGGCAAAAGCAAGGCTTACGTTTCTTAGAAAATACTCGTATTAGATTGGTGCAATACGCCAGCCATGCGTATTTCCTTAGTTTACCGCTTGCATCCTCTGTCCTTGCCACCCCCAGAGAAGAGTTTGATGAACCATTTTGATTCACTTTCACTATGCTCTTAACACATAGCATAGTTAATCGTGTGGCTCCATTTGGAGTTGAAGGTGCTGCGTCTTTTTTCATGGTAGATTTTTTTTTCTCTTTAAACTGTATACTATCGAAATTAGTCGTAATATTGATGTATCTTATAATATTAGATTGTCTCATACAAAACTTCAAATGTTGCTTACGTCTTGTTGAGACAGAAAGTAACCACTATGAACTTAAACATCAAATTAATTTCTATAACTTTAACAACCAAAAGTTTGCACATTATGAATTTCCGCTGTGATATTTTTGTTACTCGGAAATGTAGCTTTTGAGATATCTCAGATTAAGGGAGTGACTCATGCAAGACTAGCTTTTCTTAGATTTACATGCAAATTTAGAGGTTGAGCGGGATGGTGAGATGTGTTGACTTTGGGGTGTGGGGAGAGGAAGTCTCCTTTGCTTGAAGAGTTTTCATTTTTTGGTTATGACATATGAGGAGGATAGTTAATGGCTCATTTCTTTATGTTTTCCTCCTGAGTATGGTCTCGCTGTCTTGATCTTTGAATGAGTTGGTTCATCTTATAATTCCAGAGATGGGTTCATAGTTGGAGAAGAAGGACAAAGAGTATTTGAGGCTTAGATTGTAAGGACAAGAGATGGTTGATTGGTTGTAAAAAAATGGAGGTGTAATTGAAATCTCGAAACTGGTAGATATTGGAGAGACTTCTTAAGTTCTACTCGAGTAAAATTTAACCATGTTCCAGTGTAATTTCATTCTCCGAAGTTGCACACTTGTAGTCTACAACTCTTTGGCATCATTGCGGTCTAAGTTTCAAAGAAAGGTCTAATTGAAACAGAGGATATTCAAAAGGGATTATTCTTGTAGATGAACGGATCCTATTCCCAACTTAGTTGTTTGACTTTACAAGTTCTTGAATTACTTGATTCTGGTTAAAGAATTCCAACACGGTTATCATATACTGCCTCCACTCAACCTGAATAACACAATTTCCGTATTTGCTATATCAAGTCCCAATAACCCATTTCCTTTTTCAGTAACATTTATACCCATATTGTCCAGATGAGAATTACGACATCACATGAATTTACTATCGATCACGATTCCGTTTAGTCTTAACTCGCCCCATTAAAAAAGATTCAAAACCTGAATTTCCTTCCGTTCTCTCTCCTCCCTTTCCCAGCAGTCCTCACAGCTCCGCAGCCCCACTCAACTTCCTTGCTGCCACAATAGCAAAATACTCTACAAGACTTTTGGAACCTGTAATCTACAGGCAATATGCTCAACACAACCCTCTCTACCACTAAGCTAAAGCCTTTACATAAACTTTTGGCCAAATTTTAGGGTCTCCCCCCCTTGCTGGTCGAGGTTTTTCTGGTTGCTATCTGTAGATGCATATATTCTCAAAGGGTGCAACTGTTGTGTAAATGTCTGTACCAGATATCTACTGACAGTCTCATTACATCACTATTGTTGTTTCTGTTGCTGTCAAGGTTGTCTGTGTTCTTCAACCTGTTTTGATTACATGATTATGTTTCTCATTATTGGTGATATCTTGCTTCTAGGATGAGAGGGAACTTAAGAGACAGAGACGTAAGCAGTCAAATAGGGAATCTGCACGTAGATCAAGATTGCGTAAGCAGGCAAGGGGTTTAGTTATCATCTAGTCAATATCAAGTAATACTTCGTCAAGATAGATGAAAGTCTTACAACATTGTTTTGTGTGGACATCTTATTAGGCTGAATGTGATGAGCTGGCCCAGCGTGCTGATGCTTTGACAGAAGAAAATGCTAATCTTAGAGCAGATCTTAATCGCATGAGGAGTGATTATGAGCAGCTCATGACAGAGAATGCTACACTCAAGGTATTCAATCTCATGTCTTGATAATATCTTACAGTTTGCCAAATATTTTTTGATTACAGAAAGAATTTTGATAGATAATATTGGAGCCCTGGTGTCTATTTAACAACAAAAACATCTTTACCCCAGTCTCTTAAAGGCTCCCGCCATAAGGCGTGGTAAGGGGGGGCGGGGGTCGGATGCACGCAAGCCTTACCCCTATTGACACATAGAGAGGCTGCGCGCGGATGACCCAAAATGAAAATTGCTTCAACAATCCCACCGACTGACTGCTACATCACAAAATAAGAAACCCAGACAATTTTATGAGCCATTTTGCTTTATTCCATTATATCCCAAAGCCAAAGAATAATTAGTGTTTTGCTTTGTCTACTTAACATGTGGAAGTTTTAAATAACTTAAATTCTCAATTAGCTTCTCTTTATCTGTTCTAGTTCCTTGGGGTTTAAGTTTCGGGAAATCTTTTTGTACTGTTGTTTTTTCAGTATGCATCTACTATAAGAAGTGATCGCTCCATTTTTTTTTCCTGTTGTAATTTGATTGTTCATAATTTTTGGTGTTGAACCATCTCATATGTCTTCAGCATCGTTCTATCTACCATATGTTATATCTGCCAGAATGTGTTACTGCGATGTTACTGACAACTGACGAGTTACAATTTGTCGAGGTTTTGCATGTCCTGTTTCCAAAAAAAAAAGAAAAATTAGTGTTGCATTGGTGTGCATTTTGTTCTTCTCTGGAGCTATCATAAACTTTCTACTTTTGCAGGAGAGACTTGGAGTTGGTGAAACTCCGCAAGATTTAGCATCCAGCCAGCCTGAACTTTGCTTGGTTAACGAAACGCAGGAAAGTGTGAAAACAGATTAAGTGCAAAGCAGTCGTTAATTTATCACCATCATCCGTATCAACCTATTTTTCAAGAGTAACCTAACCTAGGCATTCCGGGAAGCCCTTAATCCTTAGCAATCAGCGTATAGTCATTGTTTGCCAAAGCCTGACCTTTTAAATTCAGGAACTAGTCTCTTATGTCAATTACATTGGCAAACTTCAATAGTTGGGAATCGAGAATGCCGTATTTGAAATTTGTGGCATATCCCACCAATTCCCAGTTGTAATGGTCCTAGAGCAGGTAGTGATATTAGTATTTGTTCAGTGAGGGTTGATCACATTCAGCTTATATGTGGCTTACTGAAGATGTAAACCACGGCGGTATCATGTACCAGTTCTGATGTTGTACCCCTGAGCCCTGAGGGTATCTAATTTTTTCGCTCATGGACTACTGATGCGAAGCATTTTGCTTTCTGATTTTTTTTTTGTTTTTCCATTGTTACTCGTATTATCGCAGTCATCTCTTGGTCTCAGTAATCTTTACCGGAGGCTGAAACTTTTCAGATTTAATCTTGAACTCAAATCTCATTTTCACTAATTATATGGTTGGAACTGCCTTGGGATCTCTTCAGCGATTAGTTTGTAGTTCATAGCATTACGTCTCGACACTATCATATGCCTGACTTCGATATGATACTGCTGTACAATTGTACAGCATGTTAGAATGTCACGAGAATGGGTGTCATTAATATCGACTTAGCGATAATCCTAACGAGATTGAGTATCAGAATAAGTGTTTGGAAAAATAAGCCAGATTCTAAAACCAGAAAATAACCACCCAACTTATATTTGAAGAATCTGACAACCCCAGAAAAATCTGCCAACAATCTAGTAACACATTTAACATTTCAACTCTCTCTGAATCTCTCTCTCATCAGAAGAAGAAGAAGAAGAAGTGATGCAGGTTTCAGGGGCAATCAGTGATGTGTTGGTAGCTGTACCCTCTACGGCTTCTTCTTTACGTTGTTCTTCTGATTATTCTTCTAACAACAAGTCCTTTCTTTCTGCTTCCTCAACCTTCTACAAAGTAAGCTACTTTTACTAATTACCCATCAATTTTTACTGTATCTTATATTTCCTTGATTTATTCTCCTCAAATTTCGTATGTTATGGACTTATGGTTGCTTGTGAAGTACTTTTTGATAGAAGAGCTCTCTTTCTTGGTTTTGTTGGGCATAATTTTGACAATCTGTTGGTTCTGTTGAAATTAATTTGTGATGAAAGATGATGTCTTTTTTATATAAGAAATTGATTGATGAACACTGAGAACATTGGGTTCAAAATAGAAAGATTCTTGCTTTATTTGTCCAATTTTGCTTGTAGCTATTGGATTTGTGGATAGGAGTTGTGTAGTTGTGTATCAATTCAGGTACAAGGTACCCAATCAAAGTAATGTTTGGATGTCGAGTAAGTCGACATTTCGGGCTCTATGTTGGGTCTTTTGATGAAAGTCCCAATTGTGTGCTGTAGTTTTACTTGCTTGTTGATGAGTTCATTTGATGTGGGAATGTCATTTGGCTGTTTGCCTTACATAAGAGAAGGAAGTATATGCAACCGTTGCTCGTTGGATCATAGTCGGGATGTGCACAAATGAGGGTTTATGAATGGGTGGTATCGTGTTCTGAAAAGAAATATTAAGAGAATTGTTGAGCATTGAGTTACTAGGATTTATGTTAGTAATGGATTATACTTTCTGTGGTCTTGCCGAGCCTAGGTATGTAAGTAACATTCAAGCACGGACGGTGAATTGTAGAAATGGCAAGTTCACATACTGATAATTGAGAGGATTGGAG
This sequence comes from Spergularia azorica, assembly GCA_038382645.1. NCBI lineage: Eukaryota > Viridiplantae > Streptophyta > Magnoliopsida > Caryophyllales > Caryophyllaceae > Spergularia > Spergularia azorica. The sequence continues at coordinate 17,439 of JBBYHQ010045088.1, read as the reverse complement.
AGGACTTTGTATGAATGGAAATATGAAGAGTGGTTGTTTGAATTATAATCTTTGAGTGGCGTAGAAGAGTTTAGAGGCGGAGAGTTTTATTTGATGACTGAAAGTCTGAAAGTTATAAGAGAACCAATATGTGAGAAGAGGAGTAATGACTAGAGGAAGGGCAATGCTATGGAAGGAGTTGCAAAAAAGTTCATCTTTCAAGACTAAAATTTATTTGGATTAGATTGGTCTTTGTCTAGTAAAAAAGTGGTGTAGTGAACATGATGTACCTTGAAATTGTTTTTACTGATAAGTGATAGGGTGTAGTGAAAATGAGGTAGCTATGTTAGGTTTCCCAACTCGGCAACAACCGCACGCTAGCCTCGACAGGTGCCGTGAGCCGAAAGGGCATAAAGAACTTCCCAAAAAAAAAATTACAAGCTACTATATCCAACAAGAATACTCCAAGGCTGTCCATGGTAAGGTTTTGAGAACATTTGGCTATTTTTAAAAATGTGATCAAAATTGGCCAAAACCGAGTAGGTATTCCACTATTCTAGGGCAAAAAATGGCCCCGAAAGAAAAACGGCTCAAATTTTATGCACCTAGCGGTATTTATGGGTTATAGCAAAGTATTAGTGCCAATAACATTTGGTAGGTCCCAAAATTGACGAAAATCACACTCTAGCCTCTAATGGATGACGTGCGGCGAAAGGCTTAAATAGCTTCCCTAACAGAGGAAACGACCATCATATCCAACAAGGGCAAGCCAAGGCTGTCTATGGTAAAATTTAGAGAACACTTGGCTACTTCAAAAAAAATTGGTCAAATATTGTCCAAAAGCGAAGTACTCCATAATTCGCAAATTTTTTGGCCCAAAATGGCCTCAAAATAAGAATGGCTCAAATTTATGTGGAAGCCCCTAAAGGGTCATATTATGGGTTTTTAGCAAAATTATACAACCTACTCCGTATAGGTTTCCAAAACCGCCAAAATCCGCACGGAAGCCTTAGCGTGTGACATCTGCCGAAAGGGTTTTAGAGAACTCCAATAACAAAGGGATCAACCCTCATATCTAACAATGGTACTCCAAAGCTGTTCACAGTAAAGATTTGAGTACATTTGGTTAATTTAAAAAATGTGGTCGAAACCGAAGTATACAACCCATGGTTTTTGGCGGGCCTGGCTCAGAGACAAACATTGCTCCAATTTTTGTGGAGGCTCTTAGGGGTCATATTATAGGTATTAGCAAAATATTAGGGTCAAAATCCTATAATGAATCGAACAATCGGCAAAAGACAGCCTCTATCTGCTTTGGGTGACGTGCTGAAATGGCTTAAAGAATTTAGTGAACACAGGAACCAGCCCACATATCCAATAGGGGTACTCTAAGGCTGTCCATGGTGAGTTTTGGTAACATTTGGCTACTTTAAAAAAAAAGTGGTCAAAATTGGCCAAAAGGCCCAAAACCAAGTTTTTATGGAACACAATCCACGGTTTTTGTCCCAAAATGGCCCCTTAACAAAACGGCTCAAACATTTGTAGAAACATCTAGAGTTAACTTTGTAGATCTTAGCCAATATTAGAGCTGAACGCCTATGGTAGATCCCAAAAATGGTGAGAAAGAAAAACGCACATTACACTTAATGGATGACGTGTGTCAAAGGGCCTAAAAACTTCCCTAACTCAGTTCATGTCCTCATATCCAACAAGGCTACTCCAAGGTTGTCCATGATTAAGTTTTGAGAAGATCTGGCTACTTTAAGAAAAATGGTTGAAATTGGCCGGAACCGAAGTATTCCACGTTTTTTTATTCCCAAACGGCCCCGGAACAAAAAATGCTCAACTTTTGGTGGAAGCACCTATGAGTTATATTATGGGCTCTAACAAGCGACAAACATACATTTGTTTCCAAGATTCGGCAAAAACCGCACGCTTGCCTCAATGGGTGACGTTGAGCGATGTTTGCCGAAAGTGCTTAAAGAACTTCCCTAAGAGAGAAACCATCCCTCATATCCTACAGAGGTACTTCTAGGGTGTCCACGGTAGAGTTTTGAGAGCATTTGGCTACTTTCAATACGACTCTCAAAATTGGCCAAAACCGAAGTGTATGATCCTCAAGTTTTTACCTAATATGACCCGGGAACAAAAATTGCTCAAATTTTTGTGGAAGCTCAAACTTTAGAGCCAAAAACTTATGGTAGGTTCCCGAAATCAACAAAAACCTCATACCAGCCTCAACGGCCAAAAGGGCTTTAAGAACTCCCTTAACCATGGAACCAACTCTCTTATCCAACAAGTGTACTCTAAGGCTGTGCATAATAAAGTTTGGATAATATTTCGCAAGTTTCATAAACGGGTCAAATTTGGCCAAAATACGTTATCGAAGTATATCCACGATTTTTTGCCCAAATCGGTCCCGGAACAGAAGCGGCTCAAATTTTTGTGAAAGCCTCTAGTGGTCATATTATGTGTTTTAACAAAATACTCAAGCCAAAAAAACTATGGTAAATCCCAAAGTCATCAAAAACCGCATGCTACACTGAACGGGGTCTTCTGCCAAAAGGCCGTAAAACACGTCCCTAATAAGCAACCAAGCCTCATATTCAACAAGGATATACCAAAGCTGTCCATGGTAAAGTTTTGAGAACATTTGGCTCTTTTAAAAAATGTGGAAAACTTTAGCTGAAATCGAAGCATATAATCCACAGTTTTTGGGCCAAAATGACCCTGGAATAATAACAGCTTAAATTTTTGTGGAAGCCCGTGGGGATCGTACTATGAGTTTAGTGGCTTGTGTAGCTATCTCCGTGTTGTCTCGTTAGGACTTACCTGGCTATGTTAAGCAATCATTTGCTGCTTTAGGGAATGTACAAAGTAGAGAGTGATCCTCCAAAGCTGCCCTGATAAGGTTAATCTGGAGTTCCTGACCCTTAAAATTGTTACCGACGGCTGAGACACAGTGTCAGATGTGTCAATATTTTGCTTGACCTTAGGATATCACAGAGAAACACTTCTATATAGTGAATATCTTCAATAGTTTAGTTTTCTTATTGATGTTAACATTCTCAGCTTGTGGCCTGTTTGTAGGCCATTAGTTTCTCCCTTGTTATTTGAAATTTTGAATGATTTTATCATTCAAATTTTGGAGCTAATTTGTGCTATTATTCACTTTTCATGTCCCCATTTGGATCTCAATCTGCAGAGCTGTAGTTCATTTTACGTTGGAAGGCTTGCAACCGGACTGGATAAGAGCAGGTCCCGGGGATTTTTGGTGAGAGCATCAAATCAATCTGGAGAGGAGAAGTCTTCGATCTCTCCTGTTCACTTGGAGACTCCGGCTGGCCAACTGCTGACTCAAATTTTACAAACTCACCCGCATCTTCTCCCTGCAGCTATTGATCAGCAGCTTGAGAATCTGCAAAATGATAGAGAGGCTCAAAAGAAAGAAACTCCATCATCCTCTCAAGACCTACTTCTTTACAGGTGCATATATCAACTCCTGTTTGTCTTTTAAATTAATGTTCAGCCTTCCTAATTGTTCAGTGCTATTTCTTTTGTTTTACCCATTCTTATGTTCTTTTTGAGTTACCCCTCTGTTTTATCGAATTCGTAAAGTCAGTTAGAATATGCGAAAGGAATTCAAATCAAACGTAAACAGTTGAAAAAAAGTAGAGGCAGTCCTTCAAAAAGGGGCAACTGCTTTGGCGGGTTTCATGTGCTTCCTCATGTGTTAATTTTCCTTTGTACTCAAAAGCTTCTCATCGTCAGATCAGTTTTATATCGTTGCCTATTCGTCTTGTGTTAAGACAAGGATGCTATGCTCAATATACTGACCCATCTTGCATTCTTCATCCGGCTTCTCTGTTATAGTCCGATATCTAAACCTGGACTGTTGACAAAGTATTATTTCAGAAGTTGATGTGCCCGTGTTTTTTTTTCTTATAAGCCCTGTCCAGTGTTCAGTGCGCAGCTTCTCTATGTTTCAATAGGGGTAAGGCTTGCGTGCATCCGACCCCCTTACCCCGCCTTATGGGGTAAAGATGTTGTTGTTGTTGTTGTAAGCCCTGTCCAGTGTCCACTCTAGACTGAAGAAAGTCGTCATCTGACTTAATAGAAGAATTACTTCAGGAGAATAGCTGAAGTCAAAGAGAAGGATAGGAAGAAGGCTTTGCAGGAGATATTGTACTGCTTGATTCTGCACAAGTTCGTGGAGAATAATATATCAATGATCCCAAAGATGACCCCGCCTTTAGATATTACTGGCAGGATCGATTTTTGGCCTGACCAAGAACAAAAACTTGAATCAGTACACTCTCCAGAAGCATTTGAAATGATACAAAGCCATCTGTCTCTTGTGCTGGGTGAGCGTCAAGTCGGTCCTTTGCAGAGTCTTATTGAGATCAGCAAAATCAAACTCGGTAAGCTATATGCTGCTTCGATTATGTACGGATATTTTCTCAGAAGAGTTGACCAAAGATACCAACTAGAGAGATCCATGAACACTCTCCCGAAAGACTTTGGCAAAAATACTGCCAGGTTTCAGGAGCCTCCACCGCAAAACCCTTTCTGGGATCCAGATTCACTGATAGAAATGCCAGCAGATGAAGAGGTTGTTGGTTATGGTGATCCCACGGATCTTGGAGACAGTGAGGCAACCTACAAACTTAGATCATACGTCATGTATTTGGATACCGAAACTCTTCAGAGGTACGCAACAATAAGATCCAAGGAAGCCATGACATTGATCGAAAGGCAAACACAAGCCTTATTTGGTCAGCCAGACATCCGGATAAGCGAGGGTGGTGTGTTGGAGACGCAGAACGATGAAATTGTCTCGGTTACATTTTCAGGATTGACCATGCTAGTTTTAGAGGCAGTCGCATTTGGTTCCTTTTTGTGGGATGCAGAAGATTATGTTGAGTCAAAATACAATCCTGCTAGTAGCTAAACAAACATTGAACTGTATAGTTTTCATTAAAAAGTTGAAGCCTTTTTTCTTGGCTGAGTATGAAATTGTAATCTTACAGGAGCTCACAATATTGCTTGTTCAACTCAGTTGTATATTATTGACTTCCATAGACATGGGAGAAGCTTGTGGCTTCGACATTCACCACTACAGCGCATGTATGTTTTGCCCTTAGGTTAACCTAGGATGTTAAATCACGGAATCGTGAAGTTAATAATTTATCTAAGGGGTTTTCACACGTTTAAAGATGACGACTGTCGGAATCTACCCTGTAAGAGTGGCCTGGCGGGATAACTTTTTGTGGTAATTTTTGGTTATCGAAAGCATTTGATTTTTTTTACTATTCCTTTCTCGAGTTTTAAGTACTTGTATTTTTGAAAAGTATGACTAATTTAACTATATCCCGAGCCTAATCAACCTTGTATGCGACTATGCGGTCAAGTCTTGATATAGCAATTACGGATTCTCAACGTTATTCACGAAAATGAAGAATCATAATTCATAAGTATACATAGATGAGAAGGCCCGCCAGGGCGCCGGCCATCTTGTATAATTGTATTAAGGGCAAGTGTACTTGTGTTTGAACTCTTTAAAGGCCCCCCAGTTTGAAATGACCTTTGCTTGAGGTTGCTGCCCAACATAAAGGTGACTCAGTAGGGCAAACATCCAGCTTATATATTATGAAGTTATTACTAACAATGTAAAAGATGAGACCTTTTCAAGCCTTTTGCGTCACTCAAGTCAAGGACACACTTAATGATCGACTAATTGAATTGGGTGACTTCAAAGTTGGAGAAGATACTCCTATAGCGGGTATAGGTGATAGGTATGAGAATTTGGAACTCGGAAAAACAAGTAACGGATAGAAGATTGAATACCTAATCACTGTCTACACATTATGTATCTCGGATAACACGATATGACAATAACATTATGAAAATACTTTGAGAAGTGATAATGGTGGTTTTATTTCGACGACATATTTGGGTTATTATTGTTATACAAAACAGGGGCAATAGAGATGTTAAGTATGTGTTCGCCATTGAGGTTTATTCATTTTCCTTCAACATTCATCATAACACAATTCATGTATATATAAATATACTTTTACGGTGTGTATTGTTAACGTTTTGTGTCTAAATACGTATTAGAGTAACTCAAATTAAACGTTCACGATTTAGAAGATGGACCCTAAGTATAATTTGGAGCAAGTGATGTTATAAAAAGAGGGTCCATTTGACATTGAAGGTTCATATAGATTGGAGAAGCCAAGTAATGGGACAAGTGGACAAGCTGGTCACAGCCAACGAACAAAAAGATTGATATATATGTTACAATTGGTTACCTTATCCAATGTCAATTCTATAAATGTTTCACAACATGCAAGCTTATTATTTGGTCCCTGGTTGTACCAAATTCTTCAGTCAGCATCATCTCCAGATCACACTCTCGTCTACCCCATGCACTTGCCTCAATCTCTCGACATTGGCTACTCATCTTTTGCACTCCCTCCGTCTCGTGATCGATATTTTCAAAACTCTGACGATATGTTTTAACGAAACATAATAACTTTTAACGGGGAGAGATAAAGGATTAAAAGTGACGTTTAAGGCCATCTTGTTGATCAGTTTAGCCTATACTCCATCTAGCTACCATCTTCAAATCAATGTTTTAGCTTAATTACTCTAATTTCACAGCATACGGATACCACCTCACTAATGTGTACCCCCCTTAGTTAAAATGTTTCCTTAGACTTAATATTTAATTCGAATTCTTATCATATAATAATATAATATTATGTTATGATATTATAAATTATAAGTAAGAAATTACACGAAATTGGTAGGGAGCCGCGAAACAATTATATAATTAAGCCAAAATGTTAACTTCTTAAAAAACAGATGGAGTGTAATCGATCTTGGTCAAATTCCTTCACCTTTTGACTTGAATGTATCTCATTGTGGGCGGTATGAAAATTATTTGTATATGGTCTATGGTCATTATGTCTCTTTTTAGTAGTTCATAAGTGGTCCAATCATGCTTACCAGAAAGAAAGTTCACCTTTGGCATACGGTTACTTTACATTGATGTATTGATGTTTTCTTTTTCCTTCCGAAAGTATGTATTGATCTTCACTAATGTTACAACATAATATATTGAACGCTAAATTGTTACTCCCATCATTCTAATCTTAAATATAGCTGTTTTAACTATGCTTAGTGACGTTAGTACTGGTTTGGTTGTTGCTCGCTAAAATGACTTTTTACTTTCTACTTCTCAATTGGTAAATATAGAGGTCTTAGTCTTGTAGTGTTGACAGTACGTAGCTGACCCTAAAAATTAATCAAGTGGGGTCAAAATTCACAGCATTACCGATTAACAAATGCCCAAAATCAAAGGAGTTGAATTTTATTCGCAAAAACTAGTTTATAGAGGGTCGAATCCTAGTTATCCATGTTGAAACTATCAGCTATAGCATTAGCTGCTCCTATTTAAGTACAAAAAAAATATAAAGTCCACCTTTATATTTCTGATTTTTATGTGTGTGTTATTTTACGGGCCTGTTTCTACCAATTCAAAAGCTATAACATGGTCCGCTAATGTTTAGGATGATTTATCATATACTAGTATAGATTTATTTGGACCCAAAATACAAAATAAAGAATTCCATATTTCTCACTTCAATAGTAATGCAAAATGGTGTGTACATTTGTGCCGGAAAGAAAAATACTCATGCACCAATATTCCATCCCAAAAGTGATTAGTACTATTTGTTAACATATGAAGCCACATACAATGTGTGTATTATTTACCACTTTAGGTAGAATATTATCAATTAAGATTTAAGTCCATTCATTTCTAGATTACTACACACTAAATCAGGATATTATGGAAGAAGATCATCAAAATTCTTCCAATATATGAAATTAAAGAAATTACATTGTGCAATGCATACATTAATAGGAATATAGATTGTGTTGTATTAATGAGAAATACATGAGAGGATAGCAAGGGAATTGAACTTTATCCAACTAAATAATGAGCTGAGGTGTAGGCATTATCCTCACATATCCTATTATATGATCCCCACAAAAACAAAGTATGTAAAAGGAGGATGCAAATACCATTTACATGGACATGCATGGAGTGCTCTTTACTCATATGACTTGCCCTTTTTGTTTTCCAACCCCAAGCAATATCTTATTCAATTCATACCATGGACATTCTCTATATGTTGATAATTTGATATGTCAGTGAATAAAAGCAACAAATAAATAAAAGATAAATAAATGGAACCATCCATGACATTTATACCCTAAACATCAATGTTGTACACTACATTTTATAACATCTTCAGATTGAGCTGATACATATTCACTCGATGATCATAAATTTTTGAATACATTATATTTAAATTACCGAAAAGTTTCATATGTACCTTGTAACTAAACGATGTACCGTATAAATCACCAATATACTTTATACAACAATAGAAGTAATTAGTACAATTGGTCGATTTAGAAAGATGTGTATTAGGTAAAATGCCAAAGTGCTATACTTGATTCCTATCTCGCAGTGCTTATACCATGCTCAAAGGAGCACAAGGAGTATGGTAGTCCTCCTCACAATAGATGAGTGGGGACCATATATTAAAAAATGAAAAATTATTTTAAGTATGGTCCCCACTTCTTTATTGTGAGGAGGATCGCCATGCTCCTTGTGCTCACTGGAGCATGGTATAATTTGCGCCTATCTCGTGAACTATGTGGACAACAACTTGAATTATTTGGTAAAATTGTATTCATATATGTTCATACATAAAATATTACAAATATTAATATTCTACACACATCTAATAATTTATTCTATGAAAATAATTTGTGCAATAATTTAACATTTTGATAGTCCAATGATCATAACTACCACCATATATTATATTAGGGTAAGACAGAAATGATCTTGTATGTTAGTCAAAATTCATACTAGTTGCTATCTTAGCTTCCTCCACTTGCTAATAACTAAATTCAAGAAAATGTTACATTTGGTGACATTTATAGTATTCACTATTGTTAATTGCAAGGAGGTGCCACTATTTTGGTAGAATAATGATGTTATAAGGCTTAATTATGTTGATAATAATGCACAAAAAAGAGGTTCAACCAACCTTATCATCATCTTCTTTGTGGTCTTATATGACAGAGCAAAACAAAAAGGATGATTACTGTGCACATGGCGTACCAAAGTTGCTAACCAGCCTATCCATGTCATTAGTATGCCTTTTGAAAAGTTTAATCATTAGCTCTAATCTAACTTGAGTCCAAATAATATTTTTGACATATTCGTATATATTTTTAACATATGATCGAAAACTGCAGATTAAATATCGCTATGTAGATGTATTTTCATAAATGTTATTAGTGTTTTAAGTTATTGCTATATATTGTGGCCTTATGGGTGTGTTATTACTTATATATAAAATCAAATGTTAGTTCTACTAAGTTAATGTAATCAAATATTTAAGGGTTTTTTTGTCAGATCACACCTAATAAAATAAGATTTTTGTCAGACCACACCTAATAAAACATATTTTGCCAAGCCACACCTAATAAAATCAATTTATTTGTTAGACTACACCTAAATACCTAATGTTGACTTCCAACCTTCATCCACCCATTGCCGCCTTTTACCCACCCATTGCCGGCCTTAACCACCTCATTGCCTCCCCTATAGCCACCCCATTGCCTCCCCTAACCCACATTCTTAACACATTACCTATTTCCCCCCATTTCTAACACCTTCTCTCTCTCTCTCTCCCTAATTTTTTCTCCCTCTACTTCTTCACATTTCCCCCTTTTTTCTTCACTCTATTTCATCACAAATTCATTCAAAGGGAGGTACTCAAATTTATCTTGGGGCTAAATATCAAATTTGGGGAGGAAATTAGATTTGAGGATTTGAAAAGGGAGGGGAAAAAACCAATTTTGGTGGATGTGGGGTGGCTATGGGTGGGGATGGCTGACTATGGGTGGGTAAGGGTGGCTAAGGGGGCGGGTAAGGGTGGCTAAGGGGGCGGGGAAGGGTGGCTAAGGGGCGAAAGTCGATATAGGTGTAGTCTGACAAATAAAAAGAATTTATTAGGTATGGTTTGAATAATTTTGTTATACTAGGTGTGGTCTGGCAAAAAAAAAAGTTTTATTAGGTGTGGTCTGACAAAAAAAAATCCTTTAAAATATGAAATGGACAATATGAGTGTAGAAGGAAATTACTATAAATTCTTCTTCGAGCGATTACAGTGTGATCTTTAAGTCATTCAATATATTTAGAATTGATCAAGCTGACATTGACATAATATTCGATAGTTGATTTTTTTATATCAATTTATTAAGCTAGATCGGAGTAGAAGCGATATTTCAAAGATGACTTAAACACACAAGGAATGTAAGAACAATCACAATGGTACTTCTTTAAGTAGTCGCCTTTGAAGCAATTATTGTCTTCCATGGATCTCCTTCATTCCCTACTAAATTTATTCTATGCACCATTTGTATGTGTTCGGGTAATGTGGTTCAGTACCTATATGGCTATATGAACACGGTAAAAGTATAAAGGGCGACAATTTTTGCTTCCAATAAACTACATTTTCAGCATCTGTGAAGTGCGTGCATGCTCATGATAACTCGAACAAGTACTATAAACTAATTACTACAAATTTGCTACATACATGCATCCTAAAAAAAACTAGAAATGGCAAGAAGAATAATCCAGTCCTTGATCCAATCCTTCTCCAAAACATACAACTAATTGCAAGCAAACTTTTCCCAAATTTCTACACATATGGCTAGAATGGCTCGTCATTCTACAAAAAAACAATAAATTTTTTAAAAAAATATTTAAGTCTAGTGGCAATATTGTAATTAATTCAAAGTTCAATGCCATTTTCAAACCCTCAAAATTCAACATATAAAACTCCTCCAAACACAACAATATTGACTCATCATCTCCACTCTCTCTCTCACAAATTCTCTTTCCTCTCATCACGCAACAACTCTTGTAAATCTTCTTGTAAAAGCTTTGCTTAGGACGTAAGAGAAAAAAAAGGGGCAGAGAAAATTCCAAAAACATTTTTTTTCTTATTTCAAATAAAAAGAAAATAAAAATGTGTGGAGGAAATTTAACAAATCTCCTCCTCTTTTTCTCCCTCTTCTCATCTTTCTCTTCCATCGTCGTCGTAAACGCTGCGTTTAACCTCTCCACCATCTCTTTCGACGAGGGCTACTCTCCCCTCTTCGCCGATTTCAACATCAAGAAATCCGAAGACGGCCGTAGCGCCAACCTCCACCTCAATCGCTATGCCGGTATTTATATATATATACTCCCTCCATTCGGTTCATTTCTATATGTGTTTAGTTTTTACATTGTTCGAGATTTCATTATAACCTTAATGACACTATATATGTCATTATTACATTACAAGAATGTTATAGTTTTCGGAAACAATCTCTCTATAATTCCATGTTATTACGATTTTCAGGGTCAGGATTTATTTCATCAAAATACTACGATTATGGATTCTTCAGCGCTAAGATTAAATTGCCGGGGGAATACACGGCCGGCGTAGTAGTCGCATTTTATGTAAGTTTATTCATATGTATTCTCTTAAACGTGTCTACGTATATGGTTAATGGTCATAATTCTTTATATTTTATACTCGTAATTAGTTTCAACAATACTTTCTTAATCGTACGTTGTATTAATATTTTTTTTTTTATGTTACATACGTGTACACGTCAAATGACATCATTTTACGACTAAAACCTTGTCATCATATCGGTGTTAATTACAGACGTCAAACGCAGAGGTATGGGAGAAGCACCACGACGAGCTCGACATCGAATTCTTAGGAAACCTAAAGGGAAAACAATGGAGATTCCAAACAAACATGTATGGTAACGGAAGCACGAGTCGAGGACGAGAGGAGAGATATAGACTATGGTTCGATCCTACAAAGGATTATCATCAATACAGCATTCTTTGGACCCGTAACAACATCATGTACGTGTCTTCTTAATCACTCTACTGATTTTTATCTTATAGCCTTTTTGTTGTTTTATTCATCATTATTAATTATTATATAACCTATAGTTTTTATATAACTGTGTATGTTTTTGGACGTATTGAATAGTGTTGGTTCGTTAGTATATTGTGTGCTACTTTTTTTGTGTGTGTTTGGGTGGCGCATGGCTGGCTTCGGTGTGAAGTTTGCCAACTTTTTTTGACGCGGAGTTTTGTATGGAAAAAAATAGAGGAGAGAGAGTGGGAATTTTGTTTGTGGTAGACTGGTAGGTGATTGGTATAAAATCCTATGGTGAGGAGCGGCGAAGATTTTCTTGCTATTTGATTTAAATATTTCTGATTTTTGACCATTTTTACTCTACTATTCCCACTTTTTTCTCTTTACTTACAACCAAGCAAATCTTTTTGAAATGTATAAGAATATATTTTTCTTTAAATGGTAGTGAATACTAATTAAGAATGATATATCATGGAATTTAATATGATATGCCCTAATCAAGCTTTACATTTCAAATTATTTCTTTCCAAATTTTAGATATCATTAATTTTATTTGCTTCGACCGTCTCGGTGAATTGCATGCGCTTTTCAAGTTCGTAGCGAATAAATTAAATGACTAGTATAGTAGAAGCTTATTCGGTTTAGACGTGTTATGTGGCGCTTAATTCAAACCCCCTAATAAGTGGGTGCTCAATTGTCTTCATACTAGGAATTTTTGTTGGGAATTTTTATTTGGAGGGTATATGGTGTCTATAAAGTATAAAACATACTACATATGTACTCATTAATACGTCCATAAATTAAAGTAATTAACTATTTATATAAAACCAAAACAAATTCAACCTCCCCCTTTCATTCATTATTCCCATAACATATAGCAAGTGGTATATAGAACCATGGTTGTTGAATTTATTGACTTTATTCAAATGGGTGTGTGGTTCATTGATAGAGTAATTGGTACATTCGATCAAAAGTTTAGAAAACTCTCACGAATTTTTTAGCTACCACGAATTCTATAGGGTATGATACTCCGGATGTAACTTTTTAGGTCGGAAATGCTAATTTATTTTGAATCAACAACTACTACTAATTTGAGGTGTTGATTAGTGCGCGCCTATCTTTATATTCCCTCTTTTTCTTTTTAACCATAATAATCATTTATGACAACCATAATGTTACTATACTAAGGAAAAATTATGCTACAAGCATCTTACCAAAATTGATCATTACCAAATTATGAATAATATTCCAGCTGGTGCACTACTAACTACACCTATACTATTAGTCATTTTCAACCAAAGCTTTGCCTAACTTATTAGCTCATATTAGGTGACCCATATTTGAGGGTGATGAGCTAACACAAACTTTTTTTTTGGACACTAGAAATTCGGCAGAAAAAATCAATCAACTTTTGTGTTTGTTAGCTTTGGTCAATTCCCTGTTTATCAATTACATAAATATTGATTGAATTTGTTCTCAAGTGATAGTGATGTAGCCTTTGCGATAAGTAGTACGTCTTGTGTGTGCACGCCTCTTTGGCTTCAATCATTCTCCTTATATTTCTAGATGTTACAATTTTCACACGTAAAAATCATCATAGATGTCTAGCTCTCTTTAGGTTCTATGATTGAATATCATCATGATCATACCAATTTATGAGTGTGATGTTAATTTACGCGTAGATCCAACCCCCTTAACTCGTTTTTGATGAGAGATTTTGATTTATCGGAGTAATCCCGTTGTATAGTGATTCTACACCTTTTCGCCAATATGGAGGATTGTTTTCATTAATCTACCACATACGGAGTATGTATAACATTAAATGCCCACATTAAAATGCATTTTGATATCACTTTTTAACTTCCACGTTGTCTGTCGTGATTTAATTGTTTAATGTTATTGAATTATTAGTACATGGTACTCAATTTCGACACCAACATTGACATGTATACATTCCCATGCAATGCAGATTCTACGTAGACAACGTACCGATCAGAGAAATAACCCGAAAGGAGGAAATGGGAGGAGACTACCCATTAAAGCCAATGTCCCTATACGCAACGATATGGGACGCCTCAAGCTGGGCGACCGCTGGTGGAAAGTACAGCGTCAAGTACGAGTTCGAACCCTTTGTGTCCGAGTTCACGGACCTAGTCCTAGACGGCTGTCCAGTGGACCCGATTGAGCAGGTGGCCGGGTCCGAGGCGGCCGTGGACTGCTCTGAAAAGAAGGACGAAATCGAGAACAAGGACTACTCTCAAATCACCCCTGAGGGGCGTAGGGCCATGAAGTGGTTCAGAGAGAGGTACATGTATTACTCATATTGCTACGACACCGTCCGGTACTCGGTTCCGCCACCGGAATGTGTCATCGTGGCGTCGGAGCAGGAGCGGTTCAAGGAGACCGGACGGCTCAAGTTTGGGAGCATTCCTAAGCGTCAAAGGAGGAAGAGAGGCCGTGGGAGGAGGCAAAGTAATGTTGGTCAAGGTCAACAGGCTAATATGTGAAAATGTGGTGGTAATAAAAAATATGAAGAAAAAAAAAACATTGGTCATGTAAAGTTAAGGCAATTCTTGGGGTAGAATTTATGAGGAATATTCATTCATACAAAGGAGGGGGTGGGGGTTAATTTTTTCAATTTTTTTGAGGTTTTTATGGGGGTGGTTTTGGGTCAATTCTTGCCGATTATGGTGATTTTATGATATGATCGAAAGGCAACCAGAGTACATATATTATTATAAAAATTCTTTCTATTCTTCCTTACTACAATAATGAGTATTCTTAATAACGTTTTGTTTCAAGTTGATTCGTAATCAGTTTGTATAGGTGATAGAAAACTTAAACTAAAAGTAAACAATCGAGAGAAATGAATAGAGTATAAGACATGATATCATGTGAGAGGTAAGCATTGATGCAAAGCTTGCAAAAAGTCTCCAATTGCCAAGGGATTAACGTTGACAAATTGAAAAATAATTTAACATGCTTGAATAATGCATTATAGATTGGTTTGAAAGGTTTATTTGATTATTTGTCAAATTTAGGTGGGGAATAACATCCGGTTTAAATTAATAGAAAGTGTACTTCATTGGCTTTGCACTTAATTAATCAGATGGCTTTTTTAAGTGTGGATACGTAAATTGCAACTTACAAATGGCACATTGGCAGTCATGGACTAGACTTTTCAAGTATACAGTATATATATTTTAAATTTTAGATTGAATTATACATGAGTTTTTGTTTTGTCTGCATCGACTAGGAATTATTTCAACCAGTTTTTAGCTAACTAGCAAATAGTATAAATGAAATTAGACGTGTCAAAGCTAAACAGGTAAAAAAATGACCGAAACAAAGTGTACATAGTTTACCACTAATAGAAAAGCAAACAGAATATAAGATGAGATTGAGTTTGTCCATTGATTCTGAAACAAAAATTCACAATCAGATACTCTGGTCGTATGTCTGAAGGAATTTGTTAGTTTTATTAGTCTTATTACTCTGGTGATACACTATCGAACAAAGAGTGGTTATACTTGCCATGTTCCAAGTTCGTTTGCTCAGGTGCTTCTTATTCCTTCCACTTTGCTGTCTCCAATATTCCAATTATCATACTCCCAAGTTCAAATACAAGTCGAGTATATATAATAATAATAATATATAACGGTCAAATTTTGCGCACATTCATTGAATATAGTTCATATCTGATTCTACCGCGACACATAATTAAGACACTACCATCAACCTCTGATTTCTAATTGAAAGTCTTCACTCTTAACATCTAAAATGTCATAATGATTCCAACATGCTACTATTAATGTATCGACAATCTATAATGTCCTTTTTCGCCCTATATTATCATAATCGTCTATCTCGTTTTCATAACTCTGAACATCATTTAAATTAGAAATTGATTTGATAAGGAGGATCAATTTTCTAATTTTGTGGCCAAACAAAACCTGAGTTCCCCCATCACAGTCACAGCAGCTGTCATTCATATTTGTACTATATGATGAGTAGAAAGTCATTTGCTGGACCGTTAACTAATCGGATTTCGGTCGCTAGCCGCCCCCACCACAGCCGCCCTTCCAAAGAGAGAATCACACATACTTTGGGTATGAATACAATCTTCTTGTATGTAACTATTAGCTGGAAAAAAAAAAAAATGATGCACATTCTACAAATTGTTAACATTGTAGCCACAGATTTCTCGGATTATTGGGCTTAACCTTCAATTTTTAAATAAGGTAACAGTAACGACATGCTAGACATAAATTGCTCCACAACACAATAAGTGAGCAGCTAGCACGTTTGTTACACCATACTCCGTATGTTGATGAGGCAACTTCACCATACGTATTTAAGAGACGCAAAGCAAGCAGCTGATTAGTTAACCAAACGGGGTTCTTATATCCCTAATAATCGACGTAATGTAACTCGAGTTCATGATAAGATTCAGAGACTAAAAACAGTCTATCCACAAAGTGAAACAAATATGAAACAAAACTGATTGCTGCAAGAAATTAAAATAATGAAAATCTGCTGATTACATGTATAAATCTTTGGGACATACTGTATCTCAAATGATGTTTCAAATGTTTTCAACTATTTATACCTAAGAATAAGTTACAAAAAGAGAATGTAAAAAAAAAAAAAAAAAAAAAAATTGGATGCAAAATTTATGCACCTGACAACACTTAACCTCCACCTTATGTTAACTATGAACATCCAAACCCAAGTGAGAATTTAGGGGGAAAAGGGTCCAAGAAATTGGGTTCAGATCCCCTGGAGTTATTTTTTAATAGAGTTTGTAGAGTTTACTATAAAAGGAAAATATATTTCAAAATGTATTTATGAAAATAAGAGATAAATGCACATGCTAGAGTTCATTTTCCATTTTAAGTAAACTCTACCGTGTAGAGTTATTTTTCAACTCCAGGGGATCTCAATCAAAAGAAAATGAGAAGGTAAAAAACTTTTTCTTTTTTTTGGAAGTTCACAAATTTGAGTATAGCATAAACAAAGTAATGGTATGGTGTCAAGTTCAAGGAAAAGAGAAAGACCCTCCAATGTCTGTATTCTGACCGCCACCAGACGGAGGCTTGATCGCGACCCAGAGGAGGGAGATGGTGATGGCAATAAGACCGGCCCAGACGAACACAATTGTGGGCGTCCTTCCTCTTCTTCCCATGAGACCCTTAGCAAAGGGATACAGATGAGCCAGCACCCAGAAGCTAAAGAAGACCCCTCCTAGAAGCTTGCTCCACTGTGGGATAGTACTGTACATAGTCCTGCTGAACCCGACTGCAATAGCGATAAGGTTAACCATGATGATCACGAGAGGAGGAATCATCAGAGAAGTCCACTTGATCAGATAAAGTTCAGCAAAGTCGTCATCATTTTCATCACCAGCAGACTTTGATGT
>JBBYHQ010044783.1:0-32304 GCA_038382645.1 Spergularia azorica | reverse complement strand
TTTATTAAATTATTACATCTTCTCTCACATTATCTCTCCTACTTTTATTAATCCTCACATTCTCTCTCCTCCTTTTTTTTCAATATTACCCCACTCAACTTACTATATCAATTTTTCTTATTCCACTATAAAAACGGGTCGGGGTGTTTGAGTTGAGACGGAGGGAGTACTCGATTTAACTTATAGGTAATCGTCACACAAAATGCATAGTTAAGACAGCTAATTTAATCAGTGATTTGAGACGAGTACAACTCCTAAACAGATTGGTCTCCTAATAACTGGAACAACCTTTGCTCGTGACGAGTTTATTTAATTAGAGTAGAAGAAAGGTTTGTTGGAAGGAATTAATGAGAGGGTAAGAAGCAATATGGGAGTGCGGGAGAGTGTCTTGAGGGAGGAGGGTAAGATGCAGAGAACGTAAGGGAGGAAAGGGGACATGATATGGGGGGGAGAAGAGTAAAGACAAAGTGAAGGAGACCCGGCAACTCTGCTCTCGGATATCCTGTTCCTTCCTACACTTATCTCCATGTCTAATACTCCATATTGTCTATGCAATTGCTCATTCTTCTTCTTCTGCGTGCTTCTTACTCCATTCCATTTTTGGTCATTTCTTATGCTCTCTATATATAATCATATTATGTCGTTTCCCTATTAAATCAAACTTTCTTAATTCATTCATTGTTGATTCACATTGCGCAAGGTCCATTTTTAGTCTTCACCGTCAAAGCACTCCTACTATACCGTGCCGTATCTAGCAAGTCTTGGACATTACGAGCTAGGGGTATTGTAACGTCAACTGCGTACGAATATAGTAGATTATACATGTTATTTATGTATAGAAGAAGTTAAACATCTAAAATTCGGTCTAATTTGAGTTCGGGTTGTACTTAATTAAGGTACCTACACAAGACCGATAACGCGTTGTTTTTCATGTGGTCAATCGATCACAGACAAAACAAAAAGTGAAAAACTAGTTTCAAATTACGTGTGCAATAACCTTAAAAAGGAAACAAATGTGAGCAAGAAGCGATCTATAGAAGTCAATTAAGTTAATGAATTTGATGAAGCGGCAATAAAGAGGAAGTAATGGACAACAAACGGGGCGCAGCTAAAATGGGTGATAGTATGTGAAAATGGAACATTGGAACTAGAGTGTCGGTTACAAGCTTGATTAAAATGGAAAGCTGTTCATCAAGCTATTACTTGGCGACGCCACAACATTTTACGCCAGTACACAATGCCACCCACGACTCCATAAGACCTTATACGTGGATATTTTGATGGCCATACCAAATTGAGACTTTCAAGTTCCAAATCAAGTTCGTGTGTTACTCGAGTTACGTAATGCTCGGTAAATTAAAACAGAGTAACATTTCTAGCATTGACTAGTGAGCTGTAAAAATTCAACTTTGGACTACCCGTTATCGACTGAAGTCACCTTGGATCGTACTTTGATTTCAAGTTAAATTCGTCATATTTTGTAGCAAGTCGAACACTTGAACGCTTCGTACTTGTCAATGTATCTGGCGTATTCATGTTAGACACTCCGCACTAGGACGTGGGTGCGATACTTGGATTCTTTATTGTTAAACCTCATAAATTGTTGGACACGCACTGAGTATGAGTAAGAAAGCCTGCGGGTTAACAATATTATAACTTAGATCTAAAAGTAAAAGTTCACACCATAATAGAGGAATAATAGGAATATTATGGAGTGTTTGATGTTAGGTAATATTAGAATTATGGTAAGTATATTGGTAGGTTACGTAAGAGTCAAGACATTGTAATAGTATAAATAGGGGTCTACCCCAAAGTCATTGTAAGCGAGTTATTACGATTATATTGAGTTTATGAGATTCCCAAACACGTACGTTATAATTCTATTACACCATAAGAGTAAGTATCTAATATATGCGGTTTAAACTTGTGCGAAGACCTTAGTTTATTTGTCACTTGGTACCGGTGCATTGTGTAGTCTTCTTGGCAACAATTTTGACTAAAGGAGCCACGTATCACCTAATACACTAATCAATTGTATCTTTATTATGAGAATGGTTTAGTTCTTATTCATATTAAGCGTAAAGGATACGATTTATTACCGGATAAAGTACAATTTTACAATAGTATAGGAAAGGATGTGAGGTTGGAGAATGCCAAAAAAGGAGGTAAAAACAGCAAGGATGCGTGGTAAGAAAAGGCCAAAAAGAAAAGAGCTCACTGAAGAGACCAAAATACACAAACGTATCATGTAAAAAGCTCGGGTGCTCTCACATAGAGCTTCAATTTATTGTTGCTTTAAAAGCTTTAATAACCCCTCGTCAAAAAATAAATCTGCAGTAGTTAGTAAATGTTGCAGATTTTGGACACTTTAACAGGCCAAATGTGTGGGTTGGGCCACTCTTTTTTTTCTCATCAAAAGCAGTTCCTAAGTCACAGCCTCACAGGCTTAAACACCCAGAAAAGAAAATTAAAGGTTTGACCTTCTACTTTATTTCATTTTGTGTTACTAGTAGAATATGAACTCTTATTATTGTGATCAAGTTTATAGGAATGAGTATATCGAGTAGTGATTTTTATACTCTTGTTGGTAAGTTGAGTATTAGTAAGAATTAATTGTATTTGAAGTATGAAGGATGAATCATTTGTACAAGTATCAAAATTACCGATGATATTGATTTAGTGTCAATGAGACGCGATGAGTGTGTTTAATAATTCGTGTCAAGTACACGGAGTATCGTGTATCAGGTCTTAAGTTGAAATCTCAATACTCCGTATTGAGCCAATATAAGATAAGAAAAAAGAAAGTCTAAGGTAGTTGCAAGTCCATTTTACTTTTTTTTTTTATAATGTGCGGGATTCCTACTCTGAGTAGGCTTCCTCGTGCCGTGTTCGCCACCACACTGGCTGGCTAGTGCTTCTTACTCAGCTTATCGGCTGGTGTTCGACTCACTTCATGCAGCTTGAGAGAGAGATGCTGAAACCATTCAATGAGATGCATCATTGAGGACAAAATTTGTTTTTATTAAGCAAAAGATGGGCTTTAGTTTCTTTTCTTTTGTGGTCCTTTATTCTTATACATACACTGATTCACTGATACCACTAAGCTAAGCCTTCAATTTCAGCTTTATTATCCCTTCTATAGTTTTTGAAGGCAATTATCCATTTTGACTCAAATAAAGATAGGGAATCCGAAGTTGTAAAGACCATTTATACAGCATACATTTAGCATTTTGCCAAGTTTATAAAGCACTTTAATTTAGTCACCCAAGCTTTTTTATAAAAAGAAAAAGAATAAAGAAGACTATAAAATGCTTATAATTTTTCCTCAAGTGTGTTAAAAGAGAAAGCCAAGGTCCAAAGTAGCCTTAACAAAAGAGTGAGCAAAGGTAATACGACCATTTCACTTTCTCCTTTATTGTTGGGAATAAAAATTTGTCATTTTTTCCATTCCAATTCCTTCTTTGACAATCAACATTGCCATCAGTTTAAATGACAAAAAAGAACAACAACCCAAAACATAATACGTCTACTAAAGTTTTATCGTAAAATTATTTGACAATATGATGAAAAAGCATACTGAGATTGAGATGTTTGTAAATACTACCATATGTTCGCCTTTAAACTACGTAGAGCCTCTTGGCACGCATTTTGAGGAGGGCGTATCTACTAATTGATTAATTAAAATTCCAAAAATGTTGAATGTAAGGCTAGCTTGGACTTTTATCTAACTCGTCATCCAATTGTTTTGAACTTTTGATTAGCCAATTAGTGGATAAACCTTCCTCCACATGCGTGCCGTATGTCTTTACGCAGTTTATAGGCGAACGGATGGTAGTATGTTTCAAATTAAACTTTCACATGACATTTATTCGAGAGAGTGATGTCTTAATTATGGGCGGGGAATGTGTGTTTCATCTCTTTTAATTGATTATAATGCAAAATAAAAATCAATTGCCACTCAAGATTCATTCTCGTAGGAGATTTCCATCAATCAACGGACAATTACATACACGGACTCGTATATGGACATGTTCATCATTGCAGTGCATCTATCCAAAGATTCTACACCCCAAATTATGAGCGAGCAATGCCAAAGTTAGAATTTGGATTTAATGGACCCACTACTTCTCTAACTTCATCATATTCACCATTTCATAATGTCTTTGATTGATGTAAAGAATGTCACCCTCTCAAATAAGTGGCTAGCGTTTCGATTATTAGCTCTTTTAAAAGAACAACTAAGGGTCTATTTGGCCAACCTCCAACTTTTCTAGAAGTGCTCATTAGAAATAGTTTCTGAGAAACAGTTTCTGGAGGAGGAGCTCTAAATTGGAGCTTCTACTTCTGATGAACAAATTTACACTAGAAGTGCTTCTCAGAAGTCAGAAACAGTTTTTCAGTTTTGTGTGTTTGGCCAGTTTCCAGTTTTTAGGACTCAAAAACAGTTTAGGAGATTGGCCAAACACACCCTAATGTTTCGGAGAAGTTTACTCGCTAATCCGAGAGAGAAGTTGCCTGCATGGTCGGTGGCAGGAGTACGTGATCAAAACCTACTCCTATATTTTGGGAAATAAGGACATCGAATTTGACATCCACTACACTGATTTTTGTTGTGTCTCAATTGAATTCCCCTACAAAATGCTTGTGTAGGTGAGTTGGGGGGCATGCGCAAGTTAATTGCTAGTGGCAGTTGGTGCAACTTCAGTGCAAGTGATCCAGTGTAAATAGGATCACATATATCATCAGCATTGACTTACTACTATCAAGTAATTATAACATCAACAATATCATTTTTCTTGAGCGTACCCCAAGTTCTATTTAGAGATGTCCTCAAGTTGAATTGACCTCAAAAAAAAAAAAATAAGGAAAGTAGAAGGGGAAAAAAAAGAATAGAACCTAACCCACAAGAAACCTCTCGACGATGATGAACTGATGGTTATGAACTTATAACTTATGACTTATGAATCCTTCGGAATTCCCCACGCATAGGTTTAAGATGTATTCAAATGAAACCTTTCAAAAAAAAAAAAATGTATTCAAATGAAACGAAAGATATTGTGGTTGACCACTATAAGGCCGGAGATAACTAATGTTATATTTTCATCAGCCCAAAATTGTGGACTGCAGTGTTCAAAGCAAGGTTTAGGCCCAAACTCTTCAATTGGCTAATATAAACCCAGATTTTAGGCCCAAAGAGTAGAGGAAAAGAAGAGCATATTCTGCTTCGAAAATTCGATTTTCCTATACCAAACAACGAGCATATACCTTCGGAATTGGAATCCCAATTTTTCCATGCTGATGACATAAATAAGTAGTACTCATTGCATACACAAAGAGACACAAATCAAGAAATGTGCAATTTCATATCCTCGTTGATGCAAGAGAACAAGGAAATATGCAGCACCTTCTTCAACCTTGGACAAGTAACGACGTGCTGAATACTAGGGATCAATGGATCATCTTATGAAATTGGTAAGTCCAAGTTACAACTTTGTTCAAAATTTTCAAGTTTTAGTGATTAGATAATGGAGTCTTGTCATAAATCATCACGATTTTCGATTCGATATATAAGTAGAACAAATACTCAATTGTAGTGCTCCCGTGATGAGATTTGTTGCCTATGGTTTAAAACCTCTTTATTCACGATTAGGCAGTCTTGTAAGAAATCGCTGATTTTTACGCTCGACGCCTCGACTGCTTACGTAATTGTGAATTTGTGATGAATAATAGTACTTATGACCATGATTTCAAGACCCGGATCCGTTTACATTTGCATAATCTTATTTGACTTTCGAGACTTGTTAGCTTGATATGAGTGCCACTTATAGTATTAGCTAAATAATCATGTCAACAAAAGGAGGCAAGAATGTCTCCTTATTCCTCTCTCTAAGCAAACGGAACATTCCCTATATGGCTATATCCACTTCTCAGCCAGGTTCAAATTAAATCTTACCATGCAATCATGCATGCAGATAGTAATGTTTTTCAAAAAATATCACCATCATATGTTAATATGTTTAGATACCCCAAAAAGATTGTTCATAAGCTAAGTCACTACAAAACTGAGTTTCCCAAAGCTAAATATGTTAGGGATTAACAAAAGTTGTTAACATATGATCTCTGCTTTCATTCTCAGCTCTTAGACAACTGTCCTTTGAGTTGCGGCTTGAGCTACAACATAGTGATATTCTGATACTTACTCAGTTACTCGGTTAATTCTCTAAAATTGTTAATGTTTAGTTTGAATGTGTCACATATTCAAATAAACTTCAAAAATCCAAAAGGCCCAAAGAAGAACTAGTGTCAAGTGGCAATACAATCAAGCTTGTAACCAAAAAAAAAAAAAAAAAAAACAATACAATCAAGCTACAGATGTCTAAGTAGGTCACGTATCAATTAAATGTAACCAAGTTAGTTAGTAACTGTTTGACAACCAATCAACCAAAAGTTTAGACTGATATTTAGGATACCCACAATAGTTTTATACCTTCAACATAAACACTACACATACCGTAAAACCGTGTTACCCCAACTTCGAGTTTTTTTTTCTTTCTATATAGCCTCGATTCATACCTCAAGGCCTCAAGAAAGTTCATTCATCAAGAAATCTTTGGGGATCCCATGGGAATCCAACACACATTCACCCAAAGATATATCCTCAATTTGATTATTCCCACCATATGAATACCCAAAGAGAAATGTACAATGTACAATGTACATACACACAAATACAAAAACAAAAAGTACACATACACATACATACACAATGGCAATAATAGAGATAGTTGTGCAGCAATCCAAATGTCAAGCAATGAGTGCTCCACATGTACAACCCCATGACCCCACAACATAAACACCTCTTTTGCCACAAACCTTGACAACTTCAAGGCTCTCCTTCCACCACGTGTCACCTACTCCCACAAATATCTCCCTCTCTCTCTCCCTAAATTAACGCCGTTACTCCCACCGTCGTTTCTCTCTCCTCAACTTTTCCCTCATTTCCACACACACAAACACTCCCACACACAAATTCCCTCTTTTTTTCCTTCCTCCCCTCTTTTTTCTCTCTCTCTCTCTCTCTCTCCTGTTTTTTTTTTTTAATTCCACAAGAAAATTCGCCATGTCGGAGGAACAACACGAGTCGTTGATGGAGAAGATCGCGGACAAGATCCACGGCCACAGTTCATCGTCATCGTCGTTGTCGTCCGATGACGAGTCTGAGAAGAAGCAGAAGAAGGTGGTTGACCACGATGATTCTGCACCGTCTGCGGCGCATGTTCCGCCTCCTGAGGTTGTTCCTGCGGCGGAGGTGTCGGCGGTTAGTTCTCCTCCGTCGTCTTCTTCCTCGCCGCCGATGAAGTCTAAGATGTACCGCCTCTTCGGCCGCCAGCAGCCCGTTCACAAGGTTCTCGGCGGTGGTAAACGTGCGTGTCACTCTTTCTTTCTCTCTCCTCTCTCTTCGTAACATTCGCGGTGAAATTTTGACTTTTAGCGGTTAATTTTCATCATCTTAGGTTATTTTACCGGTGTTAGTAGCTTTGCATGCGTTATTTTGATGATGATGATGATGATGATGAAAATACCTAAGTATGAATAGGTGAAATTGCGAGCGATGAACGGTTTTTTTTCCTTGAATCTCATGTCAATTGCGGTAATTTTTGTGTTATGTGATAAATTAGGCGAATTTTATGAAATTTCGATGAATTGCAGACATTAGGTTAAACGCTGTATGTTTAACTTAAACCGCGGCGAAGTGAGCAATTGCTGTCAATTTCCTTTTTATTGCGGTGAATTTTTGTGTTGTTATGTGATAAATTAGGTGATTTATAACTCGCGCTCGATTCGTGAGTTATCGAGGTTTCGGATGGATTTGGAAGTACTAGTGTTATTGTTATCAATTTACGTTCGTTGAGTGAAAATTATGAGAAGATGTTTATGTTTACGTAGCTTGATATGTTTTGTGCTTTCGAGAAATCGTCGTGTCTCGTGATTGTTGTTAGAAGATTGGGCTGTTAGGCAGCGGATATGTGGTGTTGCGAATTGTGAGACAGTTTGGATGCTGGCCGTGTAGGCTGTAGCATTGTTGTTTCCGGCACTGATGTGCGCAATTGAGTGCGTTATATTTTGAAATGAAATTGGGATATGGTATATTTGGGGGAAATGTGAGCATTTTACTGGATAGTTGCTGGTGAAAATGTGTGGTAAATGAGACCAATTTTTCTTGCAGGCGTGTTTGTTCTCACTTCTCAGCCCCATATTTTTCTTTGTCTAGTAAGTAGAAGTGCAGCTTATACTTCGTCTCTAGAGTTATCAGCGTTCTTCCATGGTTTGTCATCTGATTATTTCTTCCTATACACCGTCATGGCAATAAGTATAGTTACCCGTGCGAGTTAATTGACGATATAATTAACTTGAGTGATGTTACCAACAGCCGGGTATTTTTCCTTTTATTTTAGAAATTGGAGACTGAGGAGTCATGGTATGGGTTATAGGAGCTGCAATTTTGCAGCGATTCACTTTCTTAGGAGACCATTTTTTGTTAAGGTGCGCATACCATAGGGCATTTACTATTAATCGTATCTGTATTTAGGAGTTTCTCTTTTCAATTTCTGTTTTTGGAATGGTTCCTCCGATCCTATATGCTGCTGATGTTTATCATTAGTTGATTTATCCGCCTTAGCATATACCTTTTGTGTCCTTCCAAGCATGAAGCAGTTAGTAATCGCGGCATTGTTTTCATCTAACTTGGTTCTCAAATGGTAGAAGTGGCTTACTAGTAGCGTTTTGTTATTCCCTACCTTTTAATGGTATCAAGTTGCGCAAGTTCTTCATCTTTATATTCGTGTTGGGCTTTTTATTTTCTTTTCTGTTGTTGGTGGCCTTGGGCGTTTGAAATGTGAGCCATCTCTAGTTTGTGTTTGGACTCTGACATGAGTTGTTTGAATGTCCTTTTACAGCTGCTGATGTTTTTCTCTGGAGGAACAAGAAGATTTCGGCCACTGTGCTCAGTGTTGCAACTATCATCTGGTTTCTCTTTGAGTTGCTTCAGTATCACTTGTTGACCCTAGTCTGCCACATTCTGATATTCACTCTTGCAGTCCTTTTCCTCTGGTCAAATGCATCTTCATTCATCAACAAGTAAGCAGCTCTGTTTTTCCTGCAATTGTTCTGTTTAAATGAGCGCACCTTTATCTTTACGATTATATGTCTCATGTTTAGGTCTCCCCCACGTATTCCTGATGTTCACATCCCTGAGAATGCTCTCCTAGAATTTGCCTCAGCATTGAGATCTGAAATCAACCAAGGTCTTGCTGTGTTGCGGGACATTGCCTCTGGGAAAGACCTGAAGAAATTTCTTGGAGTAAGTTTCTATAGCTTTTATTGATGTGGTTCAAGTGTTTTCTTTGCACTAGGTGTTGAATCTAACAGTACCATGTCCAATTATTCAAACCAACGTATAAGCTAATAGAAGTAACTTGGTTTCATCTGGCAGATCAGATGGCTATTCTGCTGAGTGTGTATACTTCATTTTCTTCTGTTTTTATGTTCAATAAGAAAGGTCAATGTAGGTCATTTGCTGTTGATAGGCTTGACACCGGATCCTGGTAGGATGGTATTGCATACATCCACATCATTTCTGATCTTTTTCTTTTTGATTCCATGTGAAAACAAACAGGTGATTGCTGGTTTGTGGGTTGTGTCAGTTGTGGGAGGCTGGTTCAACTTCCTTACGCTGGTTTACCTACGTAAGACCTGTTTAAGTTTACTTAAGTTCATCTATATATTTGCTTCTCAAGTTCTGATCGGCTGACAATTTACTTGTTTGTTTTCTGGAACTCAGTGTTTGTTCTGCTGCACACCATGCCCGTCCTGTATGAGAAGTATGAGGATCAAGTTGACGCTTTTGCTGAGAAGGTCTCTCTGGAGCTGAAGAAGCATTATGCAGTTGTTGATGAGAAGGTGCTGAGTAAGATTCCGAGAGGTCCACTGAAAGACAAGAAGGTTGCTTGAAGGGAGATGTTAAAGAGTAGCTATTACGAGGTTCACACTTGACATTCGTCTTGCTGTTGTTTGAGTGGTAGTTACGCTTCTGTTTATTAGGACCCTCCTTGATTGTTTACCATCGTATATGAGTTCATATCTGAAATGAACCAGGTGCTTTGTATGATAGCTTCTAATTGTGGATTATTATGTCAGGTGGCTTTAGCATCTTGTACTATGTTCAGTACCACGCTATATATTAGGAATTAGTGCATGAGCAATAAATAATGTGTTGCACTATGGCAGGCTTCGTATCCAGCTTATTAGTTCATGTTATTGTTTTATTATTCTTAATATTTTGTTTTATCATCTGAGCTGAGGGGAAAGACTGTACCTCACCTGGCTTTTGGATTGGGAGGATTATAGGGACTATAGTGACTATGATCACGAGGCAGGGGTGGAGCCGTGGAGCAAATGGCTCCCAGATCTCAGCAGCCGAAAAAGGTGGCAGATGTCGTGGTTGCAATGCGTTGTAGTTTTTTGACAAGTGATACATCAGCCATCCCATAGGCCGAGGGTGGTGTGTGGGTTGAGGTAGCACCCATATGCAATAGATGGTGTTTCGTCGATGAGATTCAACGCCCTTCGTTCTGTTAGTCTTTCACAGTTGCGTGAGTTGGTATTTGTGTAATTTTATTTTCGTCTAAGCTAGTGACGGTGTAGTAGTGCTCTCGTCTCTATTTTTTTTTTTTGAAGACAGAAAATTGAATTCAGAAAGCTGATGTAGTGTATTAGCATTTTGGAGCCCCTGTTAACTGACATATATTGAACATTCTGGGAAGGAAACGTCAGTCATACAGCTTGTACTTGTCTTGGGACATGGGGGAACTCTGTGGCAATTACACAGTTGTTTGTGCAATCTCTTGAGTGGCACCTGCACATGGCAACGACAGCTACGATTGGGTGTGACTGGCTCGTGGATGCCAAGCTTCTCAACAGTGATGGTGTATTGAAACCGACTCTATGAATGCAACGTAGGAATTGGTACTTAAGAGTTTGCAACTTCGAAGGGGGCAAAGCCGAATCCTTAGTTCATCATTAGGTAGTGTTCTTAGAGTTTCTAGAAACGGGCCTCAAAGAGTTCCGCCTGCTACAAGGTGGGGGGCAATGCCGCTTTTACACACGGGTTACTGCCCCCTTGCCATTTTTGCTCCGGGAGAATATAATTATTTACCATGACAGGGTAAAACGGGTCTCATGGCTTCGTCTTTCTGCGACTACCCAGAGTCTGAGCTCTATAGTAAGAGCACAGATCACTATCCCAAAAAGAACCCACTAAAATACAGAAAATGGAGGGACATAGTGTTACCAAATGGAAAGGTTCACAAAGCAGGTGTACAGTCAAATTTTCAAGGGGCCAAGCTTTGAGATGAGAGCTGACCTAACCAATATCACATACAAAACTACAAAAGGCAAGGCTCAAAAAGCCGAACCTTACACCATTCAAGTGTGTTCAAGTGTGGATCACAACGACAAATGCGGTCAGCCCCGGTAGAATAAATCAACATGATAATGGAAAGATGCACATCATGGCTCGTTCAGAACCTAAGCATCTTGACGAGAATAGGACTGATGTAGAGACTTCACTTGGTGATTATCCATACGAAACCAAGCAAGGAGAAGTCGGTGACACAAACAGCAAAGCCTTTTAGGGGATTCAGGATGCACTGCTGTGAGCTCTTCGTGCAATGTGTTCATAGCCCAGTATATATGTCAAGGTTTGTGGCCGCTCGCAACATTCTTGTCTGGGTGTGCCAGTGTACATCATGAGGAGCATAAGTGCCCCCAAGTGGGGCAAGCAGATCTGCATGCCACTTTTATCATGTAGGCATTTGCAAGTGTCAGCTGCGAGTGTTCCTAGCATCTCTCCCAGATTCCAGTACTTGGAACGTAGTCTTCATCATCTGATCCACTGTCAATATCCGAATTTATCAACATCACACCGAGGAGTTCACCTACAATGTATTTGCCTATCTGCAGTAAGCAACAAAGAAAAACATTATCACATTCTGTGACAGGGAACCAAGTAAAAGATTGATGAGGAAGACTTTCTCCAATGTCATATCAAATTCTAAACCATGCATCGCAGAGGAATATAACAAGTGATAACAACACACTCCCAAATCTCGACGGGGAAGGTAACAACTCACATACCTGACTAGGAGCTAATCCTGCCATCTGGTGTTCTTTTGCTCTTTGACCGAGGCGATTTGGACAATTTAGGTTATCGAGCCATTCAATCGATTTACAGTACGCACAGTATCCTCTGTCAAACTTGTATCTCCAAGACGGAAGCCCTGGGAATTAACATACAGACATTTAGAGAGCAACGGCCCAAAACAAAATATGTGCTTGCTAAAAAAAGATGTCTCTCGTTTTTGCAATACAGAGTCAGAATGTATTGTGGGTAAGATGGTAAAGTTCGTTTGGCAAATTTCTCCAAAAGCAGATACATTGAGGGCAAGATGGGATGCAATATCTGCTTATCTATGTCTGATTTTAATGTTCAATTATCAAAATTCACCTGACATTATTATATTATTTCTACTTTTTCACTGTCTGACTTTATATTACATTATTGCTACTAATCTGCCACAAATTATAATTTTCTTAATATTATGATACGTATTATATTATTTTATTTTTCATCATCAATCTTTGGTCATATTTCTCATTTTCCGTCACCTATTTAGGCCGATTTGGGGAAATTACCACAGGTTTTTAACAATTTTGGGAATCTACCATAGCTTTTTGGCTCTAATGTTTTACCAAAACCTGGAATATTACCCGTAGAGACTCCCATGAAAATTCAAGCTGATGTTGTTCAAGTGCCATTTGGGGCAAAAAAACCGTGAGTTATAGCCTACATTTTGGCCAATTATGGCGAATTAGGCCACTTTCTTCAAACTACTTAACTGCTTTAAAAAAAAACTCTCATGGACATCGTGGGAGTGCCCTTTATGAATTTGGACAGGCGGTTCTTTGGTTTAGGGGTCTTTTAAGCCCTTCTGCCTCCCTCGCGTATTAAGCTAGTGTGTGTTTTTGGGCCCTTATCATAGGTTTTTGGCTCTAATATTTCACAACCGTGGATAATATGACCCGTAGGAGCTAAAATAAAAATTAACGTCATTTTTGTTCACATTTAAGGCCAAAAACTGGAATTTTAATTTCGGTTTCAACCAAACCCGAATTTCGACAGTGGACAAATGTTCTAACAACTTTACCTAAGGCAGCCTTTGTATGCCCTTATTTGATATGAGGGTCGCTGTCTGGGTAGTAGGTTTGTTGCTCTAACAGTTTGATAAAAACTCCTAATATTACTCCGAGGAGCTTTCACAAAAATTTAAACCATTTTTATTCCGGGGACATTTTGGACAAAAAACCGTGGATTGTAGCCTTCGGTTGTGTCCAGTTTTGGCCATGTGGGCCACCTTTTTCAGAGTATCTACATTTTCTTAAAATATTACGTATGCACTCTGGGAAAGCCCTTGATGGATTTGTGGGGCCGGTTCTCCCGTTTGGAGATCTTTTGGGTCCCTATGCCTCCCGCGACCAGTTAAGGATGGCGTGTGGTTATTGGCTGTTTTGGGGCACTTGTAGATTTTCAGCTCTAATTTTTTCCATAACATGTAACATGACCCCTAGGAGCTACTACATACATAGATTATTTTTGTTCCAGTGCTACTTTGAGCCAAAATTCGTGGATTATATAGTTCGGTATTGGCCGATTTCGAAAACTTTTTTATAAGTGTCCAAATCTTCTCAAACCTTTATAGCCAAGTGCCCTTAATTGGTATGAGGACCGGTTCCCCTATTTGGTTGTTCTTTAAGCCCATACGGCACACTTCACCCGATGAGACTAGCGTGCATATCTTGACAATTTAGGGAGCCTACCATTGGCTTTTGGCTCTATTATTTTGATAGAACGTTCAATATTACCCCTGGTGGCATCATTAATAAAGAGGCTTTGATCTAGCAGGTTAATAAATAGGGTTTTGTTGCGGATAATGGATTGCAAACTCTAGTGATGGCTTTGGATGGCTATTGATAGTCCTCAGTTCAATTCATATGTAGAATATCTGTTTGATTGTGTTCTTTGCGAGTTTTCTCTGTTTTACACTCTCCAGCATTTTATGGTTTGTATACTTCCTGGGTTTAATTTGACGAAAGGGCTATGCCAATTTTTCAGCTGTACGGGTTTCTAATGCAATTTCCTGAGATTCACCCCATTGCCTTTAAGGCTCATGCCGATGGCGACGTAGGGGGGGAGGGGGTGGAAGTGTGCAACCAGATTCTATTACCAAATAAAGGTCCGGGCATGTGAAAGAGGGAGTCAAAGTTAAGAGGTCACTCAAATGTGAAAGCCTAAGCATGATACAAATAATGAGTTTATCGTCCCAAAAAAAGGTTCGGAGACTATGGAGACAAAAAAAACACAGTAGGAAATCAATAAAAGAGTACTTAGAGCAATAAAACAATTATGCCACTAGACAACAACAATAACCACCAAGCCTATTTCCCAAAATGATTTGGGGTCGGCTAACACGAATCGTCATCTGTAAGGGTCTTGCGCAGGCCATAAAAGTTAAAAAGGGAAAAAATATACCTAAGTATGCTTTTCTGAAATCATCTTTCCAATTGCGGTTAGCAATTATGCAAACCTCAGTTGATGGGGCATGTTCCTTGCCTGTGGCAGCATTACCATCCGCAAATCCCTTCGAATCGTCAAAATGGTTAGAATACTGAAATTGCCAAAGGTAACCGTCGTTCGCAGCAACATTCCACGACCTTCACAAGTTATTAATGAGTTCAATTAGAAGAGTCGGAGTTACAGAAACTTGCAAACTTGAAGTCAGAACTCAGAGGGATAAGTCTGACTTGGAGAAATGATAATAAAAAAATGTAACAGTGAAGTCTAAATTTGCAAGAAATTGGTGAAGGCAGCTGAAAATTACCGGGACACTAAGCCAGCTGTTAGCAAAGATTGCACGTCTAGAAAGCAAAAGAGGTGCACTAGGACGTCTTGGGGCAAGTTCACGGGATCTGCAAAATGGATATGTGTGTCATTACAAATAATGGTAGTCATGCTTAGGAGTCCATGAAAAAATAACCAGCAATTCAGAAAGCCTAGAGCTCCAAATGCCCTGATGCAAGCATTAAAAGTATCTTAACACAAGCATTTTATGTAGTCAGAAGATCCACGACCACAATAACTTTACAAGCAATTAGCCTGTTCCCTGCATTGGAGACAGCTCAATTTCTGGCCTGTTCCATGCATTTTGTATTAGGGTTCTTAATATCTAGACTTTACATTTCGTATTCAATCCAACTAGCATTTTGGCTTTCAGTGTTTTCTCTACCAGAAAGGTCAAACAGTACTCATCAACCTAGCGTCAAGATATAGCAAGGACAAAATGCGAAACCCTTTTTGGCTCCATCTCCCCCATCCAATTAAACGAATAGCACTAGCAACCTAAGAACATAAAATCTACCACAGCACCTTTAATATCCTTCAAAACTTTGCCCCGCCT
Source organism: Spergularia azorica (assembly GCA_038382645.1). Lineage (NCBI taxonomy): Eukaryota > Viridiplantae > Streptophyta > Magnoliopsida > Caryophyllales > Caryophyllaceae > Spergularia > Spergularia azorica. The sequence goes on along the minus strand of JBBYHQ010044783.1, from coordinate 16,732 downwards.
TTTGTAAGCAATCTTGGCTTGCTTGAATTCTGATGCAGCCAATGCTCGCTTCTGCTTTGGGAACACAGACTCTGCACTTTGGATAAGAAGATTGGCAGCTGAAACAGCACTTTGAGTCTGCATTCTAGCAAGTAGCAACCACTTCAAGTTAATTATTTGAACAGTAATTTGAAGTCAAAAAAATTCATAACCAAGGCTAATTAAATTAAAGCCTCATACAATAAGAACAAAGAGCATATCAAGAGAAAAAGTCGGAACCATACATGCATATTGTATTTCATACATCAGGACACCAAAATCCTTCATTAAAAATGAACGTTCTATTATCAACAAGATCACACCGAAATTTAAAAACTAATCCAGGTTAACAATAATGACGACATCAACTCCTTCAACAAATGTAAGCTCAGTAGTCCTAGAACCAAACACATCTGCTAGTGGGTGAAGGGGCAACAAGGTTTTCCTTCCAAATTCTGCTTAGACAAATTATCACCGAAGAAAGATGAGAATCTAAGGGAAGTTTAATAATTTCACAATTCGGTCATGTTTTCACAATTCCCTGGTTCCATCTTCCAGTGTCTACTCCATCAAAGATTACGACTTTCAATTCGAAATCCCAGAAAGCTCAACACTGTTAAATTATACAATCAAATATGAAATATCAATATGAGTACATGATAAATAATTAGGCAGTACCTACACATGAAACTACCCAATTTCCCTCAATTTGGTAAAACAATCAATCCAACAAATTTTGATAAATATTGAGCAATACCCCATGAAATTTAACACATACCCAACTCTTAAAATTTGGTAGACAATCAATCCAACACAATTTGATACAAAATTGAGCAATACCCACATGAAACTTAACCCTCACACTTTGGTAGACAACCAATCAAACAAAATTTCAAATACCAGCAAAAAAAAAAATCAACGAAAACACAATAATAAAAAAGAGGAAAGAGATAGAAGAGATTACTGAGGGATGAGGTAGAAGGCGAAGAGGGTATCTTCAAGAAGAAGGGATTGAAGGAGTTTTGGGGATTTGGAGTAATACAAACGAAGAATAACACCAAGCTCTTTACAAGCCATTGGGTATCTGTATGTGATACAAAGTGCGTCTCTTAATCCCAGATTTTTGTATCTTTCTATCGGATTCGACATTTTTGATCGTTGATTGAAAAAATTGAGAGAGGGAAAAAGATCAAAGTGGTGTTTTTTTCATGGCGGGTAAGAGGGGTGTGTTCGGTAATACGTTGTTTTAGCGTCTGGTGACGATGCCTGGTCGAAATCGCAAATTATGCTATGCTCCTTGTTCCCCCGGGAGCATTGTATAAGGCTATAAGCATTGCGTTGAAATGGTGGGTTTTTCATCTTCGAGTGTAGATCATTTGTCCCACTCTGTATTATTTTATCAGTGTGTGATATGAATATGTTACTCGTTAGCGATTTACGGGAAGACCGGTTAAGAAATTTCCAACACGTGATTGGAGCAATACATGACCCGGTTTTATAAGGCACATATAATCAGTTGTAAGATCCGCATTACGATCTTAATGGTTGAATTATGGATGTAAGGTTGTGATAGTGAGAGTTACTAATTTATTTTAGAGTATATGTTGTTTCTTTAGGATAACTGGTCATCAAATTCATAATACGGTGCGCTGTGTGAGTTTATCTAATTCTCCTTACGTGACCGAGTAAGATAGATAAGGGCAGTAATGTGTGCTACATATGCATCACGGAGAAAAGCATTAACCATATGTTGTTTTTCCAGGATATCGTGTGCGGTGAGCTACATGGAAAGCTAAGTGCATCAAATCCTCCTTACCTCGCCGAGTTAGATAGATACAATCTTTGAAATATTGGAGTAATGTTGTTGCAGTAATAGAGATGTTTTTTTTTTAAGCCCGGATTAGTAGAGATGTTGATGCTATGTACAATCATCATTTTTTTTTTTTTTAAATGTGTGATGAATCCAAACCAAAATGCAACACATGAAAAAACCGGAAGGAGTGAAAGAGAGGTGTAAAAATGTTCAATAGAGCCAATAACTCAAATTTGTTACACAAGGCTAATGTACAATGGACATTGCAATAAATTCATAAATTACACCAATAATCATGAAGAATAAGCATAGTACATTTTCTAATACCCTCATTACATACTCAACAAGCTCTTAAGAATACAACATGAGCAAACTCAGACTATAGTTTTGTGGAATGTGAAACCTACAGAACTAAACTAACAACTAATCTTCCACGGTCGCGCACAAATAAGCACAGCAACTAATACATGCTACATACAAAGCCAAGCTTTCTTCAATGCTGCTGACATAAGCTTCCAGTGCCTGAGAGAACATATTAAGGGATGGAGTTGGTATAAATGATCTTGCCGGTACAAATTTCTGGTCGACGTTCTATCCATGCTTGTGAAAAGCCTGAATATAAGATGCCGAATGTGTGTAGGAGACAACCATTTGAAGCACCTATAAGAAGTAGGTTAACTGCTGTTTCTTCCTCGTTCCACCTTCTCCATACAGTTCATTCCACTGCTTCAGCTCATTCATTATTGCACCCTCAGAAGCAAAACTGGCTGCAACCTGTAGTTCACAGATCGCGAAAGATTAGACAAGTTGGAAGATCATGTGCTAAAACTATAGGTTAATGTGCATGCTATAGTTTGATAATTCAGTCAACAGAATGTAGTATACCTGGTTCTTTGCCTGCTTCATGTCCTCCATGTTCAAAGCTCTCAAATTGATTTCTTCCTGCTTGTTATCATCTTCCTTTACCTCAGAAGATGCACCATCACTCGAGTCTACATTTTCTTGGGCTTTCGTCTTCCTTTCCTGTAAAAACAGTAATTAAAACAAAGGTCAGATTACAAGAAATCCAAGAGGGCCATGAAAAGAAAAATTGCCCAGCAGTGAAATACAAACTAGAAAAATAAGAACTTTATATCAGATGGTTTACCAGATCCTTCTTCCTCTCCCTCTGGATGAGCTCCCGGACAGGCCTATATGCGGCAGTGACACAAAGATTCTGCATACAGAGTTACATAGTTAATAATGAAATTGAAATATTTGATGTAGTAAAGAATAGTTATGCCGTTGCAATCATCACAAACCTTAAGATCACTTCCAGTATATCCTTCAGTGATGGTAGCAAGCTCCTTGTAGTCCATCTCATCTGCGTGTTCTTTTGACAGAAGAGTTTTCAATATCTTTTCCCTATTTTCGATGCCAGGCAAGCCAACCATTATCCTGTAATAAAGAAGGTTAGTTGTGTGCAGTAAAAAATATGTTGTTTTTAGGGCAAAGCTAAGCATTTCATCTAAAAGAAGGCTGCTATACATGCTAAAATTGAGCTTAACTTTGATTTTCAGAAATATTGAACTAACCTGCGCTCAAATCGCCTAATGATGGCTTCATCAAGGTCAAATGGCCTGTTGGTAGCAGCAAGAACAAGAATCTGTTCACCAGCTTTGGACAATAGTCCATCCCAGTGAGTCATAAACTCATTCTTGATCTTTCTCATAGCCTCATGCTCCCCAACTCGAGTTCGCTGTCCAAGCATGCTGTCTACCTCATCCACAAAGATAATTGTGGGGGCAACTTTAGCTGCAAGTGAGAACAAAGCTCGGACATTCTTTTCATCTTCTCCAAACCATTTTGAAGTGATTGTGGACATTGACACATTGATGAAGCTTGCTCCGGCTTCATTAGCAATGGCCTTGGCTAACATTGTCTTTCCTGTACCAGGAGGGCCAAACAGCAGAATACCTCTGCAGGGCTTCAACAGCCCCCCTTTGAATAGGTCTGGTCTCCTAAGGGGGAGCATCACTAATTCCTGAAGTGACTCCTTGATGTCATCCAAGGCTCCAATATCAGCAAATGTAACACCAATCTCACTTGCAGGAATGACCTCTGGCCTGATGCGCTTCTCAAACTCATTGTCAGGTGCAACTTCCTGCTCAAGCGAGATCATGGTTAGTATAATAATACTATATACAGAACTATATTTCAAAAGTCAGGTAGTATGATGAAACTTTAAGTATTAAGTGAGGTTCTATAGTCAATGAACCAACTTGAAGTTCCAGAAGCACTAGAAGCATTAAGGTTACCTTCACAGGAGCAGGGGTTTCAGCATTTTTCGACAAGGGAATTGATTCCCCTTTGTTATCAGCAGCAGAGCTTTCAGGCTTATTCTCTGGCTTTGGAGCAGCAGAATCATCCACTTGCTGATAAATTAAGGAGGGAAACTCATTTCAGCAATTTTTGAAATCACTCATATTAACAAGTACACAATAAAATTTCAAAGGATCCGAACCTTGCCAGTTTCACCATTTGTTTCCATTTTAGCTTTGCCTAACTTCTTTCCTTCCTGGAATATACTCAAGCCATGGGACAAACTGTTCAAGGAAAGACAAATACTCCGTATTAGATATATTCACCTTGTCCAACTTCTAATCAGATGAAACGGAAAAGACAGGAAACTCTACCTGTTGGAAGATATGACAAGCTTTCCATTACGGTAATCAGGCTCCTTGTTGTTCATTAAATGGTAAGATATCGCGGACATCACAATCTCGTCTATATGATTGCTGAGGGTGATTGTGTCTGCATGGCAGATTGAACTCAGATCATCACAAATAAGATCGTTAGCTGATAGGACCTCAGCAATGTGATTCCTGGTGTCCTGAAATTGAATCATCTTCATATCTTCATCTAGTTTGGCATTCCAGTTTACAAGATGAGCCTCATCATCAGGTGGCCTAATGTCGATACTGTAGGGGAACAGCTTGGTAAGTCTGTCATCGACTTCTTCAAATTCAGTGTTTGCACCTATCATACGAGATCCAAGCACCAAGACTGAGCCACTCAGCCTGTTTAACAACTTGCTGAACAAGTTGTAAAGCCTATCTGATTGAAGAAGCATTCTTTCAATGTCCCTAACATATAATATGATAGGGTTCCTCTCTGATGTGGAGACCAAGACCTTGTGAAGTGCTTGGAGAAATAGTTTCTCATCAAAGGACCAAGTTGCGCGCTTCACTGCACATCAAAATTTAAGGAACCATCAATGAGGATGATAAATTTAAACATACAGCAATCAAATGACTGCAGAGCCACCAAGAACCCGAACAGTTATGTATGTATACTTCTTGCTGACAAGGGGGCCTGAAAGAACAGAGACGAGACATGTAGCAAGGACGACATTTTCCAGTCCGAGCATCACTAAAAGGCAAATGTTCCACTCCATCATTTCAAGTATGGGTATAGATATACCAAGAGAGAAATGGAGGAACTACAAGATTTATGTTAAGTTGTGATTTTAAAAAAACAAAGACATGGAAAAATATACTTATTCGCCAGATTGCTCAAAGAATCCCAAGAAATTAATGCAACTTAAGATACACGTTACAACGTTCAATGACAGGATGCATCAGATCAAGAGGAGAATAAGAAAGATTGAATTCTACTATAAAATTCAAGTATGATATAAAATGTTAGCCAAGTTATATCCTATTAGTAATAAATTACAGTATACAAGGCTACACTAGTATCAAATAGGAAGGAAGAGAAATGAAGTTAGGACTATATGCTGACAAACTTGTCAAAGAAAAGCAAAAACAGTTTCACCATTGCATAATGTGTTAGATTTTAAAATGATTGTTAGCAGTAAATTAGTTAAAGTAAAGACCTGAGCTTGCTGACGCAGAAGCGATGCTACTCAGATCTGTTGAAGTAGAAGCATTTCTACGGTGCTTTGCAGGATTTGCAGCAGCCGCAGCCCTAAGTACGTTCACCACAGAAGTTAAAACACAGCGAATAACAAGTGTATTGCTCTGATTGAACAATTACAGATGTTTAATACCTAGATTTGATATCAGTAGAACTCACTTGCCTACGCAATGTGCCTGGAAGAAACCCTCTTGTTAGAGCTTTTAATTTACAAACACGGAAACTGCCTAGAGAAGCGGGAAAGTGTCCATACAATTTTTAAAACACTGCTATCAAATCTCTCCCAATAATGAAAAAAGGTTAGTTAATTAATAAGTTAAAAGAAAACCCATTGGGAATTAGAGAAGCTACTAAATAGAAACACAATCCTTGTTTGACAGAAATCTAGAAGACGCTAATGTGTGCTACTCCTACATATTCTCGAGCGTCCTTGAGGACAAAATTACTGAAGTATACCTCCTGATGCATCTTTTGGGGGAAGAGCTGAAAGGGAACCAAGCAAGCTAGAGACTCGTCCCAATGTTGCTTCTGATATGGACCTTGTCATTGCCTGAAAAGAGGTGAACAAACAAAGCAAATGATAAGGAAGATTTCATCTACTAGTAGTTCAAAGGGGCAAACTTGTTATTGATCAATTATTGCAATGCTTAAAATTGCAATATCTGACAGGATAAATACAGAACTGAAATAAACAGGATCTAGAAAGACAAAGAGAGCTTACAGGTTCCTTTTTGTTACAGCCATACTTGTTCTGCATCTGCAGGAAGCAATAATAGTGGATGTCAATGCAAGTTCATGTAAAAAAAGATAAGTTCTTACAGTGTGTTGATGATCACCTTTATAGAGAAGTCAGCTACATCCAATAGCAACAACTTCGCATCAAAGTAGTGGGCCAACGCTTTTGCAAGCATCTGCTGGTAAAGTTCTGGACAAGAAGATAACAACCCAGATCGTTAACTACGAAAGAGAAAACCTGAATGAAGAAATCATTAGAGGGAGGACAAAGTTCCATACCAGCAGGTCCAGATAACAGGATAGCCCTGCTTCCAGGTGACAAATTGCGGGTATACTTGGATACTTCAGCATGTTTCAGATGAACGTACGCAGCACTTGTCAAGAGAACTCGTGTTTGCTCACTGTCACAAGCAAAAAATATTAAAGATATCAGATTCACTGAAATAAGATCTGATACTTTGATGTAAAAAAACAGCAACATCAACATCAGCATCAGCATCAGCATCAACTAGAATTCTTAATCACCCTATGATGTACTAATCAGTTTGGTAAATGATAGTTCCATTCCTCCTCTAATTTATGAAAGAGACTCATTCAATATGAAATACCTAACAAAGCTTATAGATCACATATGCAACGCCATCCATGGCAGAAATGACAGGAAATATACAAATCAGAACACAGATCAATCACCATGAACACAAATTCCCCCCTTCTCTCTCAAGTGGACTCTCACGCACAAGGTATAGTACGACATCTGTATTATCCACGCTTCAAGCAATAAGGACATTAACGTGAGGGGGCGTGTCAAGGCATAATACCCCCATTGACTGGACCTCAACCATCAGTCCATCAGATTAGGTTTTTGGTCGAGATGATTCTTTCACCGTAACTAATATAATCTCTAATTGATTGGCCGACATTTTTCTTAAGCATTAACTGACACAAATAAGCTCCATAAAACTTCAACTACAAGCAGTCCATCAAAAAGCCAAATAACTCTCCAAGATCTAAAGGCCAACACTGCAAACAATCAAGATGGTCTAACTGTCAATGGACCAGACAAAGATAACATTAAAAAAACCAAAGATAGAAGGAGAAAATTAATTTTGCCAATTGGCAAAAGAATCATCTCACCAGCCATCATCATAAGATTCCAAATACCAATTTTTATTTAAAAATAAATAAAGTAGTATCTGATTTTACCAAAATTATCACAAATTCAAGAGAATTTCTGAGATCATATTCCTCCACTCATCAACAAACATGAATCCAAAAGTTCAGCACAAGCAGATAATAACATGATCCCATAAGATTCAAAAGCACCACTTCATGATACTTTTTTTTTTTTTTTTTTTTTTTGAGGGTCATACCACTTCATGATACTTGACATGATTTAATGATTACATAAAAACTCAGTTCTAAGATCAAAATTTATTTTATTCAATTTTTTTCTGGATTTCATTAAAACCCCATATAGAATCACATCTTCCTCAACCAACCAAAAATAATCATGAAAACTTATTACAGAAGATTTGATACATACCAAGCAAACAACAACAACAACAACAACAACAAAAAGGTCACAACTTTTTCATTTCCTTTCAACCACAACAACTCTACTATAAAATTTCTGATCATACAAACAACATAGAAGTAAAATTTACACATGATTAATCAGAAAAAAAAAAATGCATATGAAATATGAAAAATTTACCAAAAAGGAAAAAAAAAAGTTACCTAAGATAGTAAGGGAAATCATCAAAGGAGACATTAGTTTCTTTGCCGTGAATAAGAAGCCTCAACAACTCAAGTTCAATCTGCTCTGCAGAAATGCTAACCAAGGTTGAATTCGACCCGACCCATTTCCCAACAGTTTGTCCAGATGCCAATCCTATCCCAACCCCAACACCAACTCCAACCCCCAATGCAGACAACAAAAAACTCTTTTGCTCCATTCTTTTTTAACCAATCTTCTCTTACAAGTTTCTTTTTTTATTACTCTTTGTTCTTTCTTATGATTATTGTTACTAATAAATATTGTTGATTTTTTTTATCAAATTAAAGCAAAACCCACCAAAAAGATTCAATCTTTCTTCACAAAATCAACACATAACGTGTATAAGAAGATTTGGTGGGATGGAAATCATATGGAAATGTGGTGAAGACAAGGAACATGAACAAAAGAAAAAATGTGGGGTTTTTTTTCTTTTGATTAATTTTGCGAATGGTTTGGTTTTTTTGGTTGGGTAGAATGTCATATCTCATCCTATTTATAGAGACTCTCTTTATACATTGGTTGACGTTCACTTGAACAAAAAAAAAACAAAACAAAACCAATTTTTTTCTTTTTATTTAAAAATTAATCAATGAATAGTAATTAATTAATATAGTAATACCCCATTATTAAAAAAAATTAAGCAAACAAAAAATGGCCAACTGGAACTGGGTACTGTTTGGCGACCTTTTTCTGACTTACAGACGAAGGGAGATGAGTCCTCTTTTTTTCTTCTTTGTTACTTTTTTTTTTGTTGATTGGATCTTCTTTTCGTCTTTCTTTTTCTTTGTCTATTTGTTTCTTTGTTTTTCCAAGGGACTTTGCCGATATTTCTAATTTTTTTTTTTTTACGTGCTGTTTGTTAGATTATTTGGTATCCTGAAAAATGGTTAATTCGTTCTATTAAAAGGTGGTAAATTATATATCTGGGAATTAATGAGAAGCGGATTTCTTTAGTTCGACATGACATGATACTCGTCTGTTTGTTTCTTTGTTTTTTCAGGGGACTTTCCCGCTATTTCTAATTTCTTCCTTTTTTTTGTGAAAGATGGTTAATTTCTACATCTTTTTCATGAGTACTCTGTAGTGAAAAGTGGTTGATCATCTAGGAAGTGACGAAGAGTAATTATGTACTATGGCATGACACTATATAACTAATTGTGTTCATCTTCACAATTATGCAAGTTAGTGTATGTCTTGGTGTGGCACATTATTAGATAATCAGATTAAATATTCATATTTTAGTTAAGAAAAATATTTCGAAATTTTTGAGTGAAGTGAAATTGTTGTTGCAAATAATTTTGGTGATACGTATAATATGTGTTTGTAATTCAATATAACCGCTAAAATATCGTTTTCGATCAATTAATCCTTAAAAGGCTAAGTATTTTGTTGCGTAGCATAATCATTAGTAATAGTAATCCATTATCGTTGAGATATTATGATCAATGAAAGCATTCAATAGTGACACCAAAGTAAGCTAGAAATTAGAATGCATCCCTAATTTCGCATTGTACATTGCACAACTTGCAAGGCTACTGCCTACTTCACGTCGATCGTCTTCATGCATACATTTGGTGCATGAATGCACGATTGAATGGTTCAAACGTGAAACTACTATTTTCGTAAATGTCCTTTGAATTTGTAACAATTTTTTTTTTTAATTAAGTACGTACGTCTTCACTCTATGATCACCATGCATGCATGCTCACTTGAAGAATGAGAGACTTGGTCCAAAGTTTCAACTTTGTACATACAAATGATGCAATGAATATCATGATGGTACATACTATGAGATTTTACAAGATCAAGCTAGCTAATAGCTTAAATAGCTTATTCGACGGGTGAAACCGGTGGCAATGCATGTAAAATTACGATTCTGAGAGAGCTTTTAACGTGAATATACTATGTACGCACACTTAATAATAACCACTCCAGACCTTACATTATTTTTAGATCATTTAGGTTTCAATAATGGCATACATATATATTACTACACTAATTATTAGGTGCATCTTTAATTTGGTGACTTGAATTGATATCATTGATCGAGTGAATGATTTTCACATCATATTTATATACATATACCGTCATACCGATATACATTCATATATAAACTCGAGAGCATATGTCTGTGACTATGTGAGTGTACCTAGACGATGTTGGGAGTTATAGTAGCCAGTAGGTTGGCTCATTTCCTTAATTTGCAGGTAATGACTCAAACGATTAGCATAAGTGCTACTAATACTTTCGGTTTAAATAAAGCAATAATTAAGACTTTAGGTGCAATAATAATATAACCACATGAACTACTAATAAGAGTTTGTTTGCATGGGATTAGTAGTCATTAGTGACATGAGTCAAGCTAGGTCGCATCGATACGTGGTGCTAATTTAACTCCTATAATTCTGAAAAGCCAAATCCCATGGATTAGTAAGTAGGTATGTAGTGCGTGGTTCCATACTTCCATTCCATGTGTTTATTAATCAACTCAACTAATTAAAGTTCGACTACGATACGAGCACCGTCTTAAAAGACTGAAATCTAAATGGAGCCATTCTTACATAAAGTTTCCACTTTCGCTTTAAGACGGCATTTTGGGAGCTAGGGGTGCGTGGTTAATTTAATTGTGAATGATGGCGGAACTAGGAGAAAAGTTAGATCAACATGAAATTATTCAATCTGATATGTCTGTTAAGAAATGTCTAATATTACAATTTAACTACTTCAACTAATCTGAAATTATATAGACTCCTAGTATTTTCAATATATTAAACTTGCATTAAAACTTTCAATATTTTCCCAAAAAATAGATCGGTATTCATTAGATGAACGACCATCGGAGTAGACCTACCCCTTAACAAAATAGTGGCATTTTTCCATGCATGGTGGAGAGAAGGATTGACTTACTCCATTTCATTCATTCATTCTTTTCACATCAGTCTATGAGTAAATTAGACAAATTGGTTAATATCAAACCATTAAATAAAGGTCAACCTTAAGACAATAAGTTAAAATAATCAAATTAATTAGTAGAAAACTAGAACTTATTACTCGCGTTCGAATCCCAGGCCACTCCCTGATAATTTGACATTTAAACTATCCTCTTGAAAATATGGTAGACCCTCCATATATGGACCACTATAGAACAAAGTTAAGGCGGCGGCTGCGAAGTTTGATGCAATTGGATGATGAACAAACCGTGAACTAACAAGTTTTACCATTATATTATGCAATGCTTTCACTAGGTATGAAATAATAACGCAATTATACAAGTTTAGATCTCAATGAACCAAGATTAGTTATAATTAAATCTTATTAGTGCAGTTGGCTTATGCATTCAACATGAATTAAGGTAAACTACAGATTACGATTCTTATTATAATGAAGTAATAGATCTTAGCTTGAGGACCACCACATCGTTGTTTGGGTTAATATAATAAATAGGTTGTCGATTGTATGTATGATGAGAGTCATGAGACTGTATCACTATGTGAGAAAACTTAAAGAATTAATTAATTGAGTACAAAATGCAACAAGTTTAATCTCGAGTGTAACGAACGAATTATTTTAGGTCATAGGGTTCTGATCCATAGACAAAGACCTAATTAAGAAAAGAATTAAGTAATGTGTTGATGATGCTGAAACTTAAAGAATGTCTGGACTAGGACAAAGCAACTTTAGCTATGCATCAGAAACTTTATGTTTTTAAAGATTAAGAGAGCAGAAAGCAGAAACTTTAGTGATTAGTAAAGTTAATTATGGTGACTAATCTTATTATAAAAATGTTTAGTGACTTAGTGAGTTAGTGAGCGTGGCGTGTAAACCCACATAAATACATAATAACACAAGGCCACAAAATAACACTGGCCGTATACTAAAATGTCTTTATATGATCATAATATACTCCATGTAAACAGTAATAATAAAATGTACTAGCGAAATAAAGAATTGCAGCATGTGATGCTGATCTGTAAAAGCTCCTTGTCAACTTGGAAAGACGCCTCGAGGATTCACTTTGCTCGATTCAGTTGCCTGCATCTTTTTTTGGCAGTATCACATCTGCTTCAGCTTGATCTTCAGAAATCAATACAAGTACTCTATACTATCAGTTAAGGATGTCAGCTGGGGTGGGGATGTGAAGTCCGTGGTACAGTGTTGTGGGTAACAAACTTCGTTTATATACGGAGTCATATACACATGGTGGTTGTGTATAATTGACGCAAATATAAGAATTGATAATTCGATCATAATTGATATCATAATATCCTTCGATCAACCCCGTGGCTCTGAATAAAAAGATACTTTTCGATGAGGCGATGGCCTGGAAAATATCTAATGTTCGAGTCAAAATCATACAAAGTATATGAAGATCAAAGTGGTTAGACTCATGGTAAAGAAAATCTACTAGCTAAGGTGATACCATAAGATAATACTCCATCCGTTTTCTTAAGTTGTTTCGTTACTATTAGCAACAATGCAACTTTACCCTATATGCGAAGTAACAATACATTTCATATATAACCTTTGCGTTAAGCAATAACTACTTTAGCTTTACTACCCTATAAGCCAATTCCAATTGAATTTCAGAAATTCACACAACGCGTAATTTAAGTCTCTAGTGCACAACGAATCTTTGATTATTTGTTGCACCTCTGATCTTCTCCAATCTATTTAATTTTTTTACACATTTGTCACTTGAATAATAATCTTCGATCTTCTCCAACTTTCCAATATAAATACAATAGTCATTGTCACAAAGTTTTGGACCCTGTCATTTGTCAATAACGCAAAACCTAACTTTCTGCCAACAAAACTGATACGTACACTCACATCTCAAATAACATTTCTCCATTATTTCACTATTATATTGGCAACATTTTTACATAATTACATTTGTATAGTTCAAAGTTGTGAAAGGTGTATGTTTACACTGCTTTAGTTAGTGGTGTTGGACTGGCTTTTTACGAGTGTCTCAAAGAGAACGGACTCAAACAAGATCTTTTAATTCAACGTTCCTAGCTACTAAGTTTACTTTAATTTGTCTTTTTTAACCCCTCACTTGCACATCAAGCAAAACCTTTTTACAAGAAAAGAATGGTGTTGAGTGAAACACATTTTGTGATTTCAATTCATTATTAACAAGAGGAAAATGATCTCTATTAGATTGAACTTTAGTTGTTTTACAATAACACGTATGATAAGTAAATATATATATCGTTGTTTTTGAAAATATATTGTTTCGTATGATCAAATAATAATAACAATAAGTCAGTTTCATAATCCACTCTCGTTCTTTGACATGATCTTGTCTGTGTGAATGCATATTGTTGGAACATGTGTGAGCCTTATCCCACATCGAAAGATAAGTAGGATGTTGCTAGCTTGAGTTACTCCTCCTATTGCCAATTGGTTTTAGGATAGAACCTTGCTTGGGCGTATGGGTTAGGGTTTGACTCCCCCGTTCGGTCTCTCCTCCCCTAACACATATTATTAGCATCCTTAAATTTCATACGACATTTACTCTAATAGGAAAATGGCCGATGCCCAAAAGAAGAAATTAAGAAAAAGTTATTCTTGAAAATGAGTAACTTGTGTATGCAACTTCCACGCAAATTAAAGGGTTGAAAGCTCCATCAAGTTTAACTAGTTTCTTGCATGCCAAGCATTGAACCTTTTCGTTCCCCATCTTTTCTAAAGAGCAAAGGAAGTATAGGACTTGTCGCTACCTTAACAAAAGTCTACATGTGATTGATTCTTTGTAAAAGTTGTGGGGGTGCATGTAACTTGGAGTTATTTATGAAAACAGGACCTGAATTTTTAATTGATTCTGAAATCAGGACCTGTGAACTTTTCTCGTTGAAATCAGGACCTGTGTTAAGTTTCCATCCACTTCCGTTAGTGTTATTGGTAAGGAATGCCAATCATACAAGTGTGGCCTAATCCGGGTCACAAATCACAGTTTGATCATCTCATCAAACCCGACACCCAGATCCCAAACAACCATCGCCTAACACGGACCACCACTAAACCCATAAAACGCCTCCGCCAAAATATAATAGTAAGTACAGTATATAATTTGCCATCAATTCATCATCTCAAAGATTAAGCTTTAAAGCATCAAAATCCAAAAAGTTGACTTCAAATTAGACCAGATTGAATCTTTGAATGAACATTTGACCTCAAAATGAAAACATGAATAAAAGATTCAATCTTCACACAGCTCATTTATAGAGTGCAGTACAAAATTACACATTTTCAACTCCCAAATAAGCACAAGCTAAGCAACCCCCATGAAAGAAAAAAAAAAGCAGCTAAAATGACAAAGCAATACAAAGCCTCATAAATATATGAACTGAAGTGAAAATTGGATCGACAAAAAAAGAAGCACAAACCTAGATAAAATCCCCAGAAAAAGAAATAAACATATTCCCAAATCCAATCTATTAAAATTCCCAGAAGAAGAAAAGAAAAAAAAAAAAACACACCTACCTCAGATAACCCAGATCACTATTAAAACTAAAACGACCTAACCTAGATTTTCTAATCACAATAAGAAGAAATGTTCAGTCTCGATTCTCCCTCGGGAAATCGACAACGACAACGCTTGTAACTTGTAGTCGTCTTGTAAGTTCTTTCTCTCCCGCTTCAACAAGCTCATCGACGGAGATCGAGTGGTAATTTTTTGGTGGTTTGTAATTGTAAAAAACAGAATCTTTAGGAAGATCACATCACTTAATGATTGTTATGATGTAGTAGTAACTTTTTGTTAAAGTTTGATCATGATCACATGATTTACATCACTGGAGATTGATTTTATTAGATGTAATGGTAAATTTTCTTGGTGGTTTGTGTTGAGGAGGCGGAGGGAGTGAGAGGAGAGAGAGAGAGAGAGAGAGAGGAAAACAGATTAATCTTAGCAAATGACATTGGAAGAATAGAAGTAACGGAAACTGGAATGATTGGATGGAAGTTAAGTAGAGGTCCTGATTTCAGATAAATAAGTTGACAGGTCCTGATTTCAGAATTAATTGAAAGTTCGGGTCCTGTTTTAATAAATAACTCATGTAACTTGTATGTATATGGTGGAGCAAAGACTTAACTAATTAAATTGTAACTTCACAAAAAAAAAAAAAATCAAGAATTGCTCATCAATTGTCGAAGGAAAAGAAATACATCTTGAACAATAGACACAACTCCCACGAGCGAATAATAAAACACATTTAGAAATTAAAATGGCAGAGTTCTATATTATCATGATTTTTGAGTAGCCTGTGGTTCGAAGTTCCCACCGTAGAGATAGATACAAGAACGAGGAGGTTGTAAACCCTAGATGTTGGGATAATTGACATGAATTATATGAGTTCCATCAATTACGCTAGATTAATCATAACTTTTTAGCATCATTAGCTACCTAATTAGCATAATCATGTGATTATCTTCTTTTTCTTAGTGATTAGCCATATATAATAGGGCTAAATGACCAAATTGGTATATAAAAAGACACCCAAATACCAGATTGGTATAAAAAAAACTGAAAGAGACAGATTGATATAAAAAAATGGCAAGAGAGTCAAATAAGCCTAACTTTTTGTTGGGGTTGAAAAATCGACAAAAATAATTGCTTATATTTTTTCAAAAATATGAAAAACAGTTTTCTACTATTTTTACAAAAATAAGTTGTACCATGAAAAATATTTTAAAATTTAGTATAAAATCTTTTTTCTTATTTTTGAAAATAAAAATTCATTTTTTGTGTCGATTTTCCAACTTTGGGGAAAAAATAGGCTTATTTGACTCTTGTTGTTTATTTATATACCAATATATCTCTTGAAGTTTCTTTTATACCAATCTGGTATTTTGGTGTATTTTTATATACCAATTTGGTCATTTGGCCTATATAATAGTACAAAACATAATAAATTAAGCTCCGATCGATCGGCCTCTTTCAAGACATGCGTCGTACGTCTGACTTCCTCAGTGGTCACGTGGGCATCATATAAATCATATCGTCCCTTGTTGTTGGAGAGAGCTGCGATTGATCAAATAGCAGGACGCATATAACACTAAACCCCTTTATTTGGTTTTTGTAATTTGTTCAAAAAAGAGAGTTCAACCGATGATCGGACCGGAGGAAGTATACGATGAAACCATGCCTAATTGCATATGATATATATGTTATTTGTTACGTTGACTTGCAAATAGAAAACTCCTTTAATTTCTCTTAATTATTTCGCTTCAAAATGCCAAAATCGACTCGGTCCGACCGAAAACATGCATGCATGCATTTCACGAGTAGTGCATAAAATTAAAGATATCCATACGTTATACGTACGAAGAAGCTAGCTAAGAAACACGACGAGTCGACGACTTAAATACTAGAAAAGCTAAGTTAGTCCTTTTTATTAGTGGATGGATGA
Organism: Spergularia azorica; assembly: GCA_038382645.1. Lineage (NCBI taxonomy): Eukaryota > Viridiplantae > Streptophyta > Magnoliopsida > Caryophyllales > Caryophyllaceae > Spergularia > Spergularia azorica. The sequence continues at coordinate 51 of JBBYHQ010044783.1, read as the reverse complement.
CACTTAGAACTAACTTTCCAATCTCAGAAAGTGTTAGTTCTTGAATCTTAA